>CAAKHC010000273.1:17521-57589 GCA_901007825.1 Macroramphosus scolopax
TATCATTTTCAGGTTGGTCAAACACACACACACACACACACACACACACACACACACACACACACACACACACACACTTGAGGGAATTACTGCAACGCAGTGCAATAAGTTGTCTGGTGTGAATATCACAGCCTGTTCATTAAGCACATCATACATTTTTCCTGCAGGCTTAGAAGAGGAAGAGGAGGAGTGACTGGTTGGACTTGAACATTTGTTCAGCTCAACATTGTAGTTTTACGAATGAAGCTTCATCTTTTAGGGTACATGAGGCTGAATAGAACAGGAGACAGTGACTGCAGCTGTCGGGCCGACATTACACGAGTGATAAGTAACAGTTAGTAACACCGACTCATCGTCGAGGGGATTTCATGGCCAGTCGTCCATCCCCTGAACGTCTGTGTACACATGAACGGTCTGAATAAAATCCATACCAAAGTATATTTAACTAAAGTGAATGACGAGCTATGTGCTTTGATTTAAAGTAAACATTTATTTAAGTAAATTTATTGAACCGATATAGATTTGTCTCTATACAATCTGATATCTGTGAAGCATACTTCCATAACTTTTCCAAAAAAAACCTTCTGGCTATATTTATTTCTCCAGGCCTGGAAATTGCCGTGTCCAACCGTCAAAGCCCTGACGATGCTGCGTACCTCCCGATGGTTGAGGAGTCGCTCCAGATCAGCAGACAGGTTGTTCTTCACCTGTTGCAGAGCCGTTCGTTCCTTCCTCAGAGAACTGGGATTAAACACACAGAGAGATCAGAAGTTGATGGAAAACATTACTAAACTTACATTAAGTTATTAATCAACATTCCAGTTATTTAAACTCAGAACTGTGAACTTAAAGCTTAAGTCTAAAGTGACCCATTGAGTTTGTATTTCCTGTTTCCGCCCAGTATGATACATCATGATCTACTGCTTTCAGTAGGTGTTCGTTGTTAATCAGTTGATTTTATTTTGCTTCAGGGCGGGGTCAGCTCACCGCAGGATTAGGTGTTGCAACACATGGAACCGTCATTTGATTATTGATATGATTGTGTGCTTAAGTACAGTTTAAGGAAAAAAGGTTGGACTATGAACTTAGTCTGCATACGCTGAAGCATTTTATAGGTACGGAGAGAATTAATCACCAGTATGGAACCTTCTGGAACCATCGAGAGCCAAACAATTACTGACAGACAGGGGAAGTTAACCTCCTTATCAATTGTCAGGTTTGTATCTTGTGAGAACATCTTCCTACAAAAAGTTCTAAGTGTTCCTTCCTGGGGCTGTGAAACAAGCCGCAGCCTGTAAAGGAGGAACTCGCAAATGTGGAAGCGACTGCTTTGAAGTCTCACCGCCGATCATCTGAGATCTGCCTCTGCTGGGGGACGTTGGCTGTTTGAACTGAGCGTGCGAAGACGTAGCATCAGCAAAAAAATAATGCAACGGTAACAGCGATTCGTGACATTTCACAAGGCAGATCGAATTGAGAGTGTGCTTGTTTCGCTCGGGCACCTTAACGAGGAGACACGCGGGGTTACCGCGGCAACCTGTCCACAGAAGGCTAACCAGTGACCGGGTCCGGTCCAGCAGCCCCCCTCTTTCACTTCTCTTCTCTCCTTCCCATCTCAGTGTCACAGTCAGTGCACGGAGTGTGAGAGCACGACTGTGCTCATAATTCTCCTCAACGTACCCCCGGGGCTCGTGGGTAGTGGAGTCTCAATCTCACTCGTCTTTGTATGGGTGTGGTTTGTGTGTTTGAATATCTACCTTATGAATTAGAATAGCCCCGGGGTGCCAAAGTGAGGAAATTTTCTCCCACCAGTTATTAACACGCGACGACACCGATTAGATGTTGCAAGAAAGAGAGTGATGCTCGATCAACATGCGACACCGCTGGCGGGATATAAAGTGATACAGTGACGGCTGCAGGGAGACAATTCGTCTGACTAAGCATTGGTTAAATGTATTTTTACTTACTTATTTTAGTTTAGTTCTATTAAAAAAAAACATTTCGGGCCAAAGTTATGTAATCAGTGTGGACTTGATGGGTGACTGCACACTGTATAACACCCAAACAGAGACTATCACTGCGAGCGTGAGAGAGCCTGAATTTATCTAAATAATTGTGCATCTTGTATTATATAAATCACATGCAGTGACACACTGCCAGTTAACAACAAGAATGTGGCCGGTGAAAAAAAAAAACGGAGAGGCAGGTGGATGGAAAAGTGAATTTCCAAACCCGCTGTGAAGACGATCAATAAATCAGATAAATCTCCTGTGAGCCGTGTCTGCAGTGTTGCACAGACCGCACTGCACAGCAAGAAGAAAAACATGAATACCTGCATGCGAGGAAACTTGAGTGTTTTACAGAATGTTACTGCTCTCCTGCCTGCGCCAGGTGAGCACTCCGGGGTAGACGAGAGAGCCGGCACTTGTCAGGTTTAAAGTAGGGGACGGGGGGACGGGGGGGCAATGGGGACTTCATAAGCAGGAGGCTTAGTGATGTCTTCACTTCAGGGACTGTGTCCACCTGGCAGTGCTCGCTGAGCAACGGTTTGTTTCCATCTCTAATATTTCTATGATGAAATATCGACTGTTATTAGATTAGCCACGCCCCTTTGCTTTTTATCATCTCGTCGTTATTCTCACCATCTATCAGTCACACAATGTTTTTCAGCCTTAGCACCAGCTGGAGGATGCTTGCCCTCATACTTTGTGTGGAGCTAAATAAAAGGTGGTGTCCTGCCGTCACCTCTCAGTCTGACAGTCGTAGAGCTAGAAGAATCCGTTGGAGAGGAGGTATCATCACCTCGTTCGGGAGCTGCCATTAGATATAGCCTGATTGTTAGATGTAACCTATTTCAGTCCAACCCGGGGGGAAATTTGAACTGCTCTTCCAGAAGGTTTGGCAGCAGCGTCTCCAGCGCACAGACAACATTCAGGGAGATGATCAGCGTTAGCGAGTGTCTGTGCTCCTGTCTATGTTGAGTTGTGGTGTCTGACACATCTCATATACTGTTACAAGTTTTCTTGCCACATACACACTTTCTCCTCGTTGCAAACATTTGAAAAAATACTGTGTTATGTAATATGGTAACAGGCCCTAAAATGTTGTTCTCACAAAGATAGAAAGACATGCACACCCAAAGAGATAGAAGGATCTAGGTGTGACTGACAAGCGAGGATTAAAAGCAGAGACACTAGAGGGTGGAGAGGAACGGCAGCTACCTCAATGAGTGAACTACCAGATATAACAAATTACATTTACACAAAGAAATTGGCAAGAAAGTCGACTTAGTGACCTTCAATTACAAGACTTTGTGTGTCGTGTGTGTGTGTGTGTGTGTGTGTGTCTTGGCTTGAGAGACACGCCTTTCCACACTGTGCGTGTGTTTCCGTGTGTGCGTACCTGACATCTTCCTCGAGCGAGGCGTTGCGCTCCTTTAGGGCGCTAATCTGTCCGTCCCTCTGTCTCACCGACTCGATCAGGTAGCTATAGGGCTGCTGCGTCTGCTCCAGCAGCTGGTTGGCTGCCAACAGCTGTGGGGCGAAACATGTGCATACATGAAGAATCAGAATGAACAATTACTTAACCGCTTTAAAAAAAGAACCATGTCAACATGATGTCTCGTTTCCATGACAACAATGTCTTGACAAATTCTGGAATGGACAGCATCGTCCTTTTTATTATCTCCTAGTTCCTCCTAAATTATTTGTTTTCATCGTGAGCCCTAAGCAGAGGACTCTGATCCTCATACATTAGCTTCACAAAGATCAGACAAGCAACGATCGTGTCTGCTGCATTGAAATAGGATTGACTTCCTGAAAAGAGCAGCCGGGACGACACCAGTGCGTCTCTGAAAAGATGAGAAATTCTGAACTTCAAGTGGTCGGAGCGGCTGCACACAAAAAAAAAACAACACACTGGTGCTCAGAAAATAGATGCTACGTTGACATGGGACTTAACACTTGACACTTATGTTTGCTTCGCTCCTCATCTGCTGCCCCATTGAACACTGTAGAGGCATGTATGACGCAACAACAAGAGAGCGAAACCGGGGCTGGACATCTGTCAACATGCTTGTCACATCGAACATGATCTTTACATGAGGTTAAAAGGAAAACATGCATATCTATTTTTATGGGTCGGCTCTTTAAGCCGGACTAGTCTTCCACATTTCTGATGGATGTCATTAAACGCGTCCACAATGTCCATAAATCTGAGTCATTACGAAAGTTTTATCAAAAGTAGTGCACTTACATTAGTGACGCATAAAAAGGGGAAAACTACAATAAAGAGCCGCAAACTTAACAAGCAAATCTTGCAATGTTCTGATGACTCCCGGCTGTAACAGGGCTCGGACAATATCACATTTCAAATCTGGAAACGGCAGATAAAGTGAGTTTGTTACACATTAAACTGTGTTTACAGCCAGTCATGGTGAGTGGAACTGGGTGGGAGGTAAGAACAATAGTTAGTTAGTCAGGGCGTCTGTGTGGGTGGTTAAGTGGTTAACACCCTTGCCCTTCCTAGTGAATTGCAAGTATAATTTTTCACGCTTTCCTTTCATACTCGATGAATCATGAGGTATTCCCAACGAATGCCAGTCAATCTTAGCTGACAGGTGAATGGCTGGCTTATTTAGTCTCGTATGCGCCCTGCCTCTCCGCTCTGAATTACACAATCTCTGCTGTCACTGAGTTTACTACAGCGGGGCAAACACAATCACTCTCGCAACCTCAAACCTCACTGGAGGATTCTCACATCGGAGCACGAGTAGCAGACATGTGACTTAACGCACACACCGACCCACACGCCCAAAAATTAAAGTCTCAGCGTTGCGCGCGCACACACATATGCACGCACGCACGCTGTGTGCCAACATACAACAAAAGCCTCGGTGATTTGTGTGCTGAGTTGTTGGGAGAGTACGGACCATAGCTGTCACGGTTCTTGGCCCTCTTTTCCACTGTGTCAACAAGTGTGACAGACACAAGCTCAGATTTTGTTTTACTTCTCACTCTTCTCCTGCGAGGTTTGTTGCGTTTGCGGTTCTGCTCTCGACAAACAAGTCATTTTCCAGGAGCAGCTTTTAAAAGGCTTTCGAAGAGATTTGGCAGGTTTAACTTGGACTGAAGCTCCTGGAGAAAAAAAACAACAAGACAGGTGACGCTCCCACCGACGGGATTATTTGATGATGTTTTCCCCACTACAACAACGTAGCTGGACGTGTTTCCTTTGTACGACCTGCGCACCTGTTTGTGTCTGGTCGACCTGCTGCCACCCATACAGTAACATTAGCTTCAGTTACCTCCACCTTACAGGTACATTTGTCCACCTCAGGTAACAGTTTTATACTACAGAGTAGGCAACAGACAACAGTCTGTCAGAGATAAAAGCCTCCCCCAAACATTAACGTCCCAGCTGCCGAGTCTGCCTTTGAGAGAACAATTAAAAGTTCATCTTTCATTGTCTTTCAACATGGCGTGCCGTCGGAGGGCATGAGAATGTGAGTGTTGGGTGATGAGAGGGGCCACCGAGCTCGGCTCCGTGTTTCTGTAATCAGAGGCAAAGCCAGTTGTAATAAATCATTATTGCTTTCATATAAACGAGGGCAAAACCATAATCAGAGCCGCTGTGGCAGATTGATGGTCGGAAAACAAGTGTGCGCTGCAGGTACGGACTCGCGGTGCTTAAGAAAAGAAACTTCATCCCGTTAGTGACGTCCCCGAGGCAGGAACACACCTGGAGGCTTTGTTTGTGTTTACCTCTTCAGATACGTGTCCTGTTTGGGACTTGTGCGTCTCCAGCTCTCTCCTCAGTGACGTGTTCTGCCTCTCGAGCTGCAGCACCCTGCGGGCCAGGTGAACGCTGCACGACAACCACACACGTTCAAAAACACAACATCTACAAGTTAACACACAGACTGAACATGTCATTTGAAAACTTTCACTTTACAATGCACGACAACATTTCAGCCAGCTGCAGAGGGCTGGGTCCGGCTTGGCATGTCAGCCCAGAGCGGATGGGATCACAGTACAGTACGACCTGCCTGAAGGTGTCTACAAACTAATGAAGCGCTTGTGTTGAGTTGATAAGGCAGCAAGCCAAACCCCGGCTGGACTACTGGCCAAAAGAGCGTCTGGAAGCGGTGGACAAGCATTATGTCTCCTTTAAATTAAAGGCAATAAAAAGTCGTTCGATACTTTGATATTCAAAAGCTTTTATCCTGAAGCAGCCACCTTTCCACCGCAGCCTGCTTGGAGGCGGGTCAGGTCCATCTCTGGCATTACAAGGCACAACTCGGTTAAACTGGTAACGGGAGTGCAAATCAGCGCAGCCCGGTTCTACCCGGTGCAGCCAATAGCGTCAGTGGAAAAGCCCAACACATGTCAAAGGTAGAAATTGGCCACTAAAAGAGAATATTGCAGTTAGTATGAACATTATTTTCCATGAATGTTTACAGGTTTTAATACTAGAGCAAATGTCAAGTATAAAAAAAGGAGAAGCAAAGAAATCCTTTTACAGTGAGGATTTAAAAACCTACTATACATGTGCAGTCTGTAGCTGAGGCCAGGGAACAGAACTATATCAGCATGCGAATACCTAAATGAAGTATGTTAAACACAAAGAGAAGGAAGGTGAGCAGGCTCTGTGTGCTGTCTCCACCTCACACTGGGACGCGTGACGTGTGCTGTACCTTTGTTTCAGTCTCCTCTTGGCGGTTGTGGGAACATTGGCTCCGTAGCCGTATGAGAACAGAACCCTCTCTGCTTCCTCCTCATTCTCAACTGGCAGGACAGAAACACAAATACAGTGAGGTCGTTTACCTTTTAATTCATCAGAAGCTAATCCTGTGGTAGCATTCTGAAGCTCGACGGCTCGTCCAGCTGTTCTCACAAAACCTTCCACTACAGTTCACTGATACCAGGCGCCTGTTCATTCACAAGGAATCAGCGTCGGTCAGATTTGATCTTGAGCTCATGTAATTGTGCAGTTTTCGTTTACTCTCAGCAGCCTGCATGGTGACTTGGTCCAGTTCCTGCTCCAGGTTTTCATACGTATCCAGCCGGGACGCCTGCTCGGCGTTCTGAGCGTGCAGCTCTGCCACTCGTTTCTCGGAGGACGTCTGCAGCCTGTAGAACTCCTGGGTCAGGACCTGAGCGGGGGTGGGAGGGTGGGGGGTTATTAAACGGAGGAGATGTATTCTCATCTTCACACTAAAGATGTACTGATTTATCTACTTTTCTTCCACAAGGAGAAACTGATCCATCACGTTATTAATACAAAAGTGAACCAATAAGCTGAATTGATATCAGCGTTGGTATCGATTCCTTTCCCAGCAATGGCAACACATCTGCCAGGTGTAAAGAGTGAATGAGCGATTGTAGCGGCTAAGAACACACGCTTCACAGTTTACAGTTAAATACACCATCCTAGCATGTGGCGACGCCCCTCTGGTGGAAATGCAGGTGAACATATAGGTGCATCCAGACATCAAGAGCAACCTGCCCTCAGTTAACGTCTTGTAAACGTGGGCGGGCGACAGTGGACGGAGATAAGAGAGGGAGCCAGAAGAATGACGCACAAAGACTCGACGGAGGTATTCCTGAGGGAGGAACGTTCATCTTTGAGTTCTACAGGTCAGTATAAATCAACAGAGTACTGATCTAAGAATCAGTTGAGTATATTTGTCAGTATACATGTGAGTGGTGTGAGAATACCATTTCATAGTGTGATTATCACTCAGGCCTCTACTAGGAGCACCGAGCCTGTTTAAAGGTGATTAAATGAACCCTGTATCATATCAAATGCAGGACAACAAACAACTGTCACTGTGTTAGCATGTGGCCGCCAATTATCTGTGGAACTTTCTTCTGTTTAAAGAGGCAGGCAGGCAGACAGCAGACTGTTTATACTCCCAAAGTACCTCCAGCTTCTTCTGCTGCTTCTCGCACTCCACCTGGCACTGGGCGAGGGCCTTGGCCGTCTCCTCCTTGACCATCTGAGAACGCTCGGCTTCGAACGAGTGCAGCTTCGCCTGGTTGGAGAACTCTGCAACCCGGCTGTCGGTACCTAGCTGGAGCTGACGAAACCTGCGGAGATGGAGACACACAGATGAATCATAGGATGTAGACACACTCACACAGCTTAGGTAGTGTGTTGAAAAGCTGAGATAATGTGTTTTGAGCCACGTCTGGTGTTTAAAAACAAATGTAGCAATGTCTTCCCTCACAGAGATACAATTACATTTTGGTTATCATTTGCACAATATCATCTTTGTTTGGGAACTGGCACTCTGAGGCAATAATCTGGTGCGCCACGCTCACTCGCACACTTTACGAGTTTTTATGTCCAGCGCTCAGCGGCACCCTGGCAACTCGACTGTTGCACAAAGTCGCCGAGCAGGAAAGCCAAGTCTTGAACAACATTTGGTTGTAAAAGGATTGTTCTCAGTTGCGCTCGCAGCAATGTTTGCTCTTCTTTGAACATCCAAGACCGCAGCTGGCAGCCAGATTAAAAAAGTGTTTTTACAGAAGTGACATGAGGAAGGAGACAAAGCGAACTCTACGGATCAGTTTGCAGGTGACACTGTTCGGCTTAAAGTGTCACATGTTCTTCAGCAAGCTCGTCAAAGCAACAGACGAACGCAGAAAACCACCAACATTTGAAGGAACAAGAGCTGGGTCAAAGGTGCCTGAACTCCCCCGAGTGTGTTTTCATAAACAGAGGGTCATGATATTTTGCAGTCATGTTACCCCTCTAATTGTGCAGGCAGGACAGGAACCCAGGAGAAACTCTGATCTTCCTCCTCTCTTCCTCCTGTCTCCTTTATAAGCAGCTATTGCTGTGGACGTTCAAAACACAGCTTTCCCAAGGACAGCGTGAAGGGCCGCTGCTTCGCTGCTTCGGTCTAAATGAGCTGCAGGCTGTTAAAAGCCCGCTGAGGACATTCAACAACAAACTGTTGTGAAAGATTAATAGAATAAACAACAGTGAGCCAAAATACGACGACTTCGCACTCAACACTGCACCAGGGGAGAGGAGAACTGGTTCCAGTTGAGAGTTGCTTCCAAAAAATTGTCTCATCCACTCGTTTTATCGATGCGCAAAACAACGGCTGAACAATGATGTCGAACACATGCGTCTACGCTGCTGGAAGCAGTTTTTGAGTCTCTTCTTCATGCAGCTTTCACGCACACACTCGCAGATTCCATCAGGCCGTAGAGGACGGCTGGATAATATTAATAACTCTCGATTACAGCTGACCTGATAGGATTTCATCATCCATAGAGCGCTATAGCCGGAGCTCACAGTGACAGACGCATACACGGTGGAGGATTTATGTCTTCTGTTATTCACGTTATCGTTAACATCTTTATTAGTTTGACGTTTTTCTACATCACTTCAAATACCTACTTTGATGGAAGTATTTACAGCTCCTATAGGTAACAGCACCTGTCTCAGATCTGCCCGAGGCTATTCTGTATAGCCTCTGTTCGAGAGCCGAAAATGGAAAACTGGTTTTCAAGACTTTGATTTTGAACGAGTTGATCCCTCCGGCCGCGGTGTTCGCCAAACATTCCGAAACAAGAGCACCCAACATTCGAACCGGCACATCCATGCTACAATCATCTGACGCCATTTCAAGCTTGTCTGCTTCATTCTTTGCCCCAAAAATAGGGGCATGCGTGGGGTTAGGGGTTAAGGGCTTGTGGCCAGCATCTGTCGTTGCTGGCTGGCGATGCGATTGCAGAGAGGGAATGTGATCGCGGCAAGGAGAGAGTGCACGGAGAGTGAAGAGTGTGTGTGTGTGTGTGTGTGTGTGTGTGTGTGTGTGTGTGTGTGTGTGTGTGTGTGTGTGTATGGAAAGACCAACAGCTGGTGGCTTGGATTTAGAGAAATGACTGGCATGCAGTAGTAACTGTGGATAGGGACACTACTGCTGCGCGTGTGTGTGTGTGTGTGTGTGTGTTTGTCAAGTGCAAACACAACAACATAGCAGAACAAACTATTATATTATTCATCGGTAATGAGATTTATTCAAAGAAAATAAGTTGTACAGGATGTGACTGAACTACCTCGACCAATAAGAAAAGGTGTCAGGCTTAAACATTGTGTGTGTGTGTGTGTGTGTGTGTGTGTGTGTGCGTGCGTGCGTGTGTGCGTGCGTGTTGCGCTCAATATATCTGTTGCAATTTCCTTGCAACATTTGAAAGGTCTTTCTAGGTGACGACCCAGAGTCACCTTCTGGGTCAATACTGACGGGGACATTTTTGCCTCTAACATGGTTTATTACACATTTTTATACCTTTACATGACGAGTCTTCACTCACATGACAATAAAGATCCATGTCCAAAATTACCACAGTATTTCGACAAGCTACGCAAGAGAATTAGGGCCACTGGAAAAACATTCTTTTTTTTTTTTAGTTCTGCCCTCTTTTTTCAGAACTCTGACTTTAAACTCAGAATTTTGAGAAAATTTCAGATTTTTTTTTTACAGCTGCCGTTATCCTCTTCTGTAAGAAGTTATGTGGTTTGATCCCAAATGTAGTTAAATTAAGATGAAGATCATCAATAGACATTTTTTCTCAGGCTGTCTTACCTGAACCACATGTCGTCTATCGTAGCTGAATTATAAGTGAAGCAAACATTTGAAAAAAAATGTACCCTGGAATAAAAGTACGTTTTTAAAAAAGACTTGAAAAAAAGGCCTAACATTTATTAGACAGAAAAAAATTGTCCTCAATAATCCTCATTCCTTAATTTGTCCTCAGTAACACAAAGCGTCCTCTCTGTCACTTGACCTTTAACCTGCACTAGTTCAAAGTATTTCTCTCCCTGGGAGCAGTGACAACAGGCCGCGACCTTATTAGCCTCTCAGTGAACCGACTTCCATTTAACCCTCTGACTCCTCTGCCTCAGCTGATCTTTAGTTAACCAAAAAGCCATCAGAGAGGCCATCAGCAACCACAGCGTGAACTATAATGACAGGCTGCGGAAGGAATCACACATCAGCCCCGAGAACAGGAACCAGCTCAGAACGTTCAGGGACAGAACAGAGAGATCTAACTTCACATCAACACGCAAGCTTCCTTTAAAGTAATAGAGACATTCAAGATGCAGAACTGAAGCCTGCTGTATTAAAATCACACTGGTTTTGCAATAACCGAACACTTTGCAGAATGAATTTCAAATATGATGACGAGGAACGAAAAGAAAAACTGGACCGACTGGCTGGAGTTTTCTCGCCCTCGGGCGAATTTCTCAACCCGATATTAAAACTGCACTCACGGAGTAACTGACATTCAGGTCTAGCAGTTGAGTCTTTTAACTACTAAAAAGGTAGTTAAACGTTGTTCAGCTCCAACAGGTACATCATCTCATACACTACCGATGGGGGAAGCCTCCATCACTGTTAAACGTGTGACTGTCTGGCTGCGGATGATTTGAGTGGGAGTGAGTGCTGAGAAGGAGCATAGAGAAGAACACTCTTACTCACAATGTCAAAAATCAAAACCATAATTGTGGTTAGACAATGTGATGATGACGGAAGGACGAAGGCAGAAATGTGCAGCACTGGGATATTCTACAGCGAGCAGGCGATATGTTTTAGAATCAGAATCAGCTTTACTGGCCCGGTATGTGACCATATAAGGAATAATAGATAAGAAACGAGGAAAAATAAAGTTAAAGACATCATAAAAGATGTGAACTCTATTCCACTAGTGTTCAGATGGTTTATAGATAATCTAAGGGATGAGATATTAGGGTCTATGTGCATGTTAATACGGTGAGGTACAATATTACCAACTGGAATTTGGCTTCAGAACTCAGATGATCTCCAGACTGCAGCTTTAAGTTCATTTTTGATGATGCACCCTGTCTGCCCGCTGAGTCCGTTAATTACCACGCGTGACAAGCGAAGCTTAAATCCTGTAATTACAAACCAGTTTGTCGTCTCTATTTTCACGGAATCCGACGCCCGTCGTCTCTCCGTTCTCACCAAGAAAAACTGTGCTCGGCGCTCAGTTATTGCAGTTTATGTTACGGCTGTGATATTACAGAAAGAGGAAGTTGATGATGTGAAACAGAGAATGATGGTCATCAAGTCAAGATTCACCGCCTGTGTAAATGAAGCTGTTCTCTGAATAAGGAGACATTTATTGTACATCAAATAAAAAGGTTTTCTTTGACACTGGATGTCGTGATATTAAACCCTCCCCCCTCTCTTACGTGTGTGTCACAGCTTCATGTGAGTGATTATTGATGTAACTCACTGTTCCAGCAGCTGGTCATATCTGGACTGGGTGTCTCTCTCAGCAGCAGCCGCTCGGTCCTTCTCCAGCACCGCGTTGTCTCTGGCTTCACGCAGGTTTCTGGTCAAAGAACAAACAGAATGTGTCAGTTTGAATGAATACACGACCTCTGTTGATGGCAGAGCAACAACACTTTAATATTGAGAATGACAAAGACGCTACCTGTTCTCTCTCTCGTACATCTCCCTGGAAGTACTCTGCAGGTTGTCTATCTCCTGACTAGTCTTCAGTCTGATGTTCTCCAGCTCGTCTCTCAGCTTGGCCTCGTACTCGGACTTATAGTGATCTCTGCAATAGAAAGAAGGTGAACTTAGAAAGAAAATGCTTCCCTCATTTCTGTGTGCAGGTGCGATCCACTGGATCATACTGTTGGCGTCAGAAGGATCATGTCTGATGGTGTGTTAATGCAGCAGGACCTAACCTGGACACTACATATTTCTCGTAGACGTTCTCCCTGGCTCTTTTAGTGTCTTCCAGTTGTACCTGGACCAGAAACACACAGTGAGGACTTTTTATTATTATCCTTGCAGTATGTTTTAGATGAGTTTCCCCGCTGTATGAACCTGCAGCCTCTCCAGACGGTCTTCCTCATGTGCACAGCGGACACTCAGCTCCATGTTCTGTCTGTGCAGGTACTCCTTGTCCTTCTGCAGCAGCGTCACTGACTGCTGCAATGTCACCACCTGCAGGGCAAGAAGAGAAATACACACAAGACTTGTGGAGAAGTGATGATGCAGAGATCAGGCAGGTTCACATAAACTAACTATACAATAAAGAAACCTTGCATGCAACAAGCTAGGCAGTACATTTCTAGCCCACCTGCATGTCATTATCTCTCAAGCATAAACAACCATATCAATACAAAGTAAGTGTGCGTGTGTGCATGCGGCACCTCTTTGCTAAGTGTTTCTCGTTCTCTGGTCGTTGCAGTGTGAGTCAGATCCAGGGTCTCGAATCTCCTCTTCAACTCCTTCAGCTCTGCTTCAAAGTTGTCACGCTCGCTACAAACGACAGTATCACATACAGTACGTGTGAACTACAAACCCACACAGCCGACAACCCATTCCTGACTATCCTACATGAATCAAACGTCGACATGCCCTTCATTACATTGCATGCATGTGATAGTAATTGATGACAAACTTGTTTGATGCATTAAGTATCTCGAATGATGGAGGAGCTATAATAAAAAATAAATCAGTCACATGGGTTGTTCAGGAGATGTTAGCTGTGTTCCTCCTCCTAAGTCTAAACCGTCGGTGTAATAACCTTTACAGCTAGGAGTCAGAGCTAGTAGGCTGACCCTGTGCCTCCTCATCACATGAGCGGACCTACAGAGGAGCCACCTTCTCTCTCTCTCTCTGTAATTCACAGTAAAACACCCACCGTTTGATGTGTGGGTAGTTGGCTCGCCGGTAGTCTCCTTCTTGGATCTGCTGTTTGGTATCGGCCACTTCTAGCGTCAGTCTCTGGCACCTCAATTCCAGGTCTGTACGCAGCCGCCGCTCCTCCTCGTAGCTCTGTGCGTAAACACACAAACAAAGAAAACATTTATTTATTTATACACACCCATGCAAACTGAAGGTAAACCATAAACATGTTGGGATCTCCAGGACGTTTGTGGAGCAACGTGAATTGATGTGCGATTTACATGCTGAACGTGTCCAAGTGCAAATAAGAAACTGAGAACCAAAAGAAGCAGCTGTTGAGTGGAAATGTGGAAATCCTCTGAGGATTAGAACAATGCTCAATTGTCTACATGGTTCTCATCCGTCTGAAGAAAACATTGTCAATGCTTGACACTACCAGCAGCCTGTGTCTGGATTCCTCTTAGTTTCTAATCATTTCTGCCCCCCCATCATGCCGCATCAGCATCAAACCAACGTGTCATTTGTGCCTACAGGGCTGCTGCCGACTAGTTTGGCAAGGTGGCGTCTTAGACGTAAACAATGCAGCCAGGGACAACGTCCATGTAAAGGTGAGTGCGACTGACAGGTCTGACATATTTCAGGCGACTTAGATCTTCCTCATTTTCACATTCAGTTTAGAGTAACTGAACATCTTGACCTCCTGACCTTGTGTGTGTGTGTGTGTACTTCCCGCTGCTGCTTTCATGTTGACAGGATGAGAGGCGTGGCTGCAAATAAAAGAGCTCTTCTTGATTGTTCACATCGTGTCGACAAAACAGATGCACAAACTGATATATGGCCTTGTTTTTCTTACATTTTGTCATAATCAGCCAATGTCTGCGCTCATGAGGCCAAAACATTTCCAACAAACCACCAGTAAGTTGGGTTGTGCATCCCTAATGTATGAAACAAGGGAATGCCAACTTCCCTAGCATTAGAGGGAGAGACTCCCAGTTTATCAGTCCATATAAGTTCCAACACAGACTTATGGTCAAGAGTAGGGCTGCAGGATATTGTAAAAAAAAATAATCTTTGATTATTTTCACAGATATGACTCAGGATTTTATTGGTAATGTTTTTCTGCCTTTTTAAAAATGATATAAATGCTAAAGGATTAGCCTCAAAGAGGAAGATGAGCGGACACAACATTGAGGTGCAGTGTATAAAAATGTGTGTACTTGGGTGTTACCTCCATCAGACCCTTCATCTGTGTTCGGTGTGTGTCCAAGTCTTCAGTCAAGTTTCCTCTTTTCGTACTGAGCTCTGCCAGCTGAGCCCGCAGAGGTGTCACCACCTCATAAAAACGCATCTGAACACACAACAAAACAAGTCACCATGTCAGGGAATGTCCTGATGTCGTCATCATGTACTGTATCATACCTGGTCCCCCCACCAACACCAGAGAGAGATTAGTGAAAACAATGCTCACAGCTACATATTCCTGAATGGAGATTTTATCCTCAGGCAGGTCGCGGAGCTCCTGGTACCGGTCCTGGGAGATGTCCAGATCCCTGAGAGATCTGCGCAGCTCTCCAGCCTTCTCACACAGCTGTCGGTTCGTCTCCTCGAGCTGCTGCTGCCTGAGCAGGATGGCCTCCATCTCCTGCTTCCGAAGAGCCTGCTGCTTCCTGGGGATGGACAGTCTTTGTTAGCACTGATCATAATTGTTCATTGATAGATTACACAAGTGTTATCACAGTTAGATGAGACAGGCTGGCGCTAGCTGGTTGGCAAACATCCCACCTGTTATCCTCCTGAGCAAGTTTCAGCTGACTGTCCAGTCTCAGGGCAAACACTTGCTTCTGGTGTAGAGCATCATTCAGCCTCTCCTCCAGCTCCTCCACCTAAGAAAACACAAACAAGGTCATGATAACAGGGCTGGACGGTGCCATTACCTTTCCTTATATTGCAGCTTTGACTTGTTGGGTCATACCAATAGCGAGGTAAGCTTAATCCAAGCAGATAATGTCACTTTTCTACAAGTACAATAGTTTCTCATGTTTTGTAATACACTTCAAGATTGCAGTTAATATGACGTGTGTCCATAAGCCCTGACTTTGCAACCAAATTATGAAAGTTTACTCCATGAGGTGGATGGCGTATACAGGACTCAAACACCCTGATCCCAATACCTTGGACATATAGTCGGCCTTCATGTTGTCTATGATCAGGTTCTTCCGAGAAAGCTCGATCTTCAGGAGCTGGACGTTGTGTAGCAGCTCCTTCCTCTCGATCAGCTGGCGGGTCACCTTCTGGGAGCCAGCCCGCTGCTCATCGGAGGAGGAGACGTCCTCGGTGGTTGGCACCGTGGTCTCGAGGCTGATGTCCTCCGACTCCAGGTCCAGGGAGCTGGAGACGTTAGCCGCTGTCGGCTTCATCTGCTGCTTCCTCGGAGGCATTTCGTATTGTCTCTGACTCTTTTTATAATGGCTAATATTCACTGGCAGGGAGTCAGTGGGCTAATTAACTAACTATAGGAGGGATTAAGTCAAAAGTTCATCGCGACATCTAACAAAAACGTTAAATTTGTTTGTAACGCTAGCAAAGACTGATGAAAACAAACCCTGACTGGGGCACCATTTCCGCTACTTCCGTTGAAAATGATTACCAATGCGCTCACTCGTAAGGAAATGAAACATAAAACCGAATACCCAGTCAAAATTACAGCCCAGAGCTGACATGACCACACGGTCACTTGTTTGTAATTTCAAGGGTCCCGCTTCCAGGCGCCTGCTAACCGCTAAAGCCTCTACTGCTATGGTGCTGAGTAAAGTTCACAGCGCCCCCCTGTGGTCATAAATGTCCAGTACAGTCAACTGCCGCTTGTCCCTGATTCGCGACACAGCACACCACATGCAATACTTCCTCCGAACGCAAGGGGTGCTATACATTATAATACCTCTAATGAACCGGCAAACTAGTCACTCTTCCTCTGCTTGTTTTCACCGAGCAAGATTGGGATGGCCGACCAAAATTAACTGCGAACTTTAAAACAAAATTTATATTAAACAAAATATAAATTGTTGTACTTTATATTTACAATGTATTTCATTTAATCTATTTCTAAATATTGATTCGCATATAGGGACAATGCACACTTGATAACGAACACCGTAACTTCTTCTTCATCTCAACACTCAGGAATAGTTTTGTCGGCCCACTAAATTTATTTACACATGGGAAGCCAACGCTTGTATTTGCATCTTATGTGGGGATAAAACATCTGCGATTTACCTTTAAAATCCATTTTCGACACCATGCTAAAATCTAAAACATTTGTCAAGAAGACCCGGTCGGGCCGGGTGATGAAAATAGTGCGTGAGCATTATTTGAGAGATGATATTTGGTGTGGAAGTGAGGCTTGTGACGAATGCCGTCAGGAGTCGACGGTGCTGCTGAAAGACGCGTGTATTGAGAGCAACCTGTGCTCTTACCCTCATTATTTGATCCCTGACACCAATGTTGTGTTGCATCAGGTAAAGAACCACTTCTGCTACAAGACAAAAGGATCGTGAAACTTCGTGCTGAGATTTCTTAACTTCTCACTTCACTCCGCCTGTAATACTCCTCTTGGCAAAGACTGCAACGTCAATGTGATATGTCTTATATGATAACATTGCACAAGAGAGAAACAATCTACATCTTAATGTATATTGATGATTAATGACCTGTCTTCTGTTTACTGTAATTAAAACATTTTCTTTTCACACAAGTGTAGCTCTTGTTTTGTGTGTCATCACTATAGTGCATCTAACATAAATGTAATCCATGGTGAGCCTTTAATTCTAAGCAATAATGCTTGTTTTTATTCGCACCCATACAACGTCCGCCCTTACTTAATTCTGAACAGCCATCAATCTCTTAAAAACCTTGTTTGTGTACATTTTTCTGTGACCTGCAGATTGACGTGTTGGAGGACCCTGTGATCCGTAATGTGATTATCCTTCAGACTGTACTGCAGGAGGTACGCCACCGCAGTGCACCTGTCTATAAACGCCTGAAGGACATCATCCATGAGAAGGAGAAACAGTTCTACACCTTTACCAACGAACACCACAGGTAGACATGTTAATTGCACCATGATAGAGTGTGGAAGTTGTGATTCATTGACATTTCATTGTCCACACTGCACGCAGATGCCACAAACTGTATTTCCATTACAGAAAGATCTCATTACATTATTCTTACAGGGAGACATTCATTGAACGGGAACCGGGGGAGAGCGCCAATGACCGTAATGATCGAGCAATCCGTGTGGCCGTCAAATGGTACAGCAAGCACCTCAAGACGCCAGAGTCAGACACAGACGGCCTTAAGATGGTGCTCCTTACCAATGACCAGGGGAACAAGGAGAAGGCAGAGGAGAGCGGTCTGCTGGTGTACAAATGTAAGTCCTCAGAGAGAGAAGGTATTGTTGGATAGCAGCACTTTGTAACAAAGCACTTTAATAAAGCTGGGCATGTTTAGAACTTGCCAAGCATTCCTTAACTACCTGTAGCTGGAAAGTCGAAGCCTGCTTAGTAGTAGTAGTAGTTAGGATGTTTAGTGCTTTCAGGCTCCGTCAGCTGTAGCTATTCAACATGTATTCTTTTATAATCCAGGTGAAGAGTACATTAAGAGTCTCATAGCAAACCCTGAGCTTGTGGATCGCCTGGCATTGTCAAATGAAGAAAAGGTAAGAATGTGCACACCTGTGTAATCTTTAAAAATATCAGCTGTTACATGTTCATTGTTTACTTTTATCCCTGCTTGTGGTTTTCTTCTTTTCTCATGTGATTTCTCCTCCTCAGAATGACATCACTAGCAGTAAGGTGATATACCCAGAGCACCTCCCTCTGTCCAGGGTCCAGGTAGGCATCAAAAGTGGCTCCTTCCTCCAGGGCACCTTCAGGGCCAGCAGGGACAACTACCTGGAGGGCACAGTCTTTGTCCAGGGAGAAGGGGAAGACAGCACTGAGGTATGAGTTGGTCTTATTGTGCAATGTAGTAGGCTGTGAATGTCCTTACAGTTATGTTACAGCTAAAGATGTAGCATGTAGTGTTTAGTTTCACTGTGTCTGCTTCCTGCCAGGTTCTCCTCCAGGGTCTCCAGAACCTCAACAGAGCAGTGCACCAGGATGTGGTAGCCGTGCAGCTGTTGCCGCGGAATGAGTGGGTGGCTCCTTCTTCGGTTGTGCTGCAGGACGTAGGCGCAGCCAAGGATGATAATACTGAAGAGGATGAGGAGAAGGATGTGAGTTGGAGAGCAGTTGACTGGTTTTGTCTCTGCCTGCTGTTGACTGATACATGCTGAAGATTTGCATCAATGTTGAGCACTTTCTAAATATCTCCCTGTGTGTGTGTGTGAGCAGCTGATGACCTCTGAAGCAGAGGTGGCCAGGAAGCCCACAGGAAAAGTGGTGGGAATCATCAAGAGGAACTGGAGGCCCTTCTGTGGAATGCTCAATCCCTCCCAAATCAAAGAGGTACCGCTACACTGCTCCATCTAATGTGTGCAAAAATCAGAATTCTGCTTTCTGCACCCAACATTTTCATGCAAAGGAAAGGCACATTATTTGACCACCATCTTCACAATCTCTTCCTGTTTTTATGATATTTTTTCTCTCTTTCATTCAGTCAACACGCCACCTTTTCACGCCAGCAGACCGCCGTATCCCGCGCATTCGCATTGAGACTCGCCAGTCATCCTCACTGGCAGGCCAAAGGATCATGGTGGCCATCGACGGCTGGCCCAAAGACTCCAGATATCCAAATGTGGGTGTAGACTCCCCTTGGTGGTTACATCTCTTAGTGCTTTACACAAAAATGACCGGTCTTGTGTTTCTGTTCATTAGGGTCACTTTGTGCGTAGTCTCGGCAGTGCAGGGGAGAAGGACACAGAGCAGGAAGTCCTGCTACTGGAGCACGACGTTCCTCACCAGGCCTTCTCTCAGGCCGTGCTCAGTTTTCTTCCCAAGATGCCGTGGGCCATCACCTCAGAGGTAATCCTCGCTTTCTCTCAGCTACACCGGACATCTCTCTATTCACAGTTTAATCTCATTCCCTCAGGAGTGTAGATGTGTATGGATATTCTATACATCATTGTCTGTATTTCACACAGGACATGGCGAGGAGAGAAGACCTGAGACCTCTGACGGTGTGTAGTGTGGATCCTCCCGGATGTACAGACATTGATGACGCGCTGCACTGTAGAGAGCTGGAGAATGGGAACCTGGAGGTGAACACACGCACACACACACACACACATACATGTATGTATACTACGACTCTCTCTAAATATATTGTTTGTTGCCGTAGGTGGGGGTCCACATCGCGGATGTCAGTCACTTCATCAGACCAGGAAACGCTATGGACAAAGAGGCGGCCAACCGGGGAACAACCGTCTACCTGTGTGGAAAGGTGAGAGGAAGCAGGCACAAGGACGTTTAGTCTAAATGTTAGAACACTGTGCATGTTGGCAGATACAAATACCAACATAAAGTCCTCTCTGTGTTGCCTCTACAAGCTAAAGCTTCATATTTAGCTATTAGACTTAAGATCGAGATATTTGGGTAATACTGCTTTTACCATTTAAGGGTTGAATGAGTTGAGCTTTGTCAAGTCCTGAGATGATTTGGACTCTAAAGAAGTAAAAGGAGTCGAGTTACATGTGTTTGTTTGTCCAACAGAGGATCGACATGGTTCCTGAGCTGCTCAGCTCCAATCTTTGTTCCCTACGCTCCAACGTGGACAGGTGAGGAAGAAACACACGGACGCACACAAACTCAGACCGATGGACGTTAACAATATCTGTGTTTCTGATTCCATTTTATTGTTGTCTTACAAGGATGTCTTTCTCGTGTATCTGGGAAATGAACCACAAGGCGGAAATTCTCAAAACACGGTTCACAAAAAGTGTCATTAACTCAAAGGTATAGTACATTTATGGACACACACACACACACACACACAAGCACAGAAAACATGTCTTTAATCTGGAATGTCTCTCTTACATGTTAATTTGTTATTCATTTGTTTGTATTTACTGTTCTCCTATGCAGAGGCATTCTGGGACAGATGTAGCTGTAAGTTAAATGTAGTGATTATTTACACAGCCCAGAATGACTCCTCACAAAGACTCAATGGGCTTCACAATCTGTCCATTGGGCAACAACCTCTGTCCATAGACCCTCTCCCCTTTCGAGTGAGGAGGAGTCCTTCTCCATCAGCTTAGAAGATGCAGCCTTTAATGTTTATTTTTCTTGCTATCACCTGTCTGCACGCAGGCGTCTCTGACTTATGCTGAAGCCCAAATGAGGATTGATGACACCAACAAGAATGATGATATCACCAAGAGCCTGCGTGGTCTCAACAAGCTCGCCAAAATCCTGAAGAGGCAGAGGATAGAGAAAGGGTAAGGACCTCGGTCTGCAGAAAGAAGGCTGGTGATTTGGGATTGGTCCATTCATCCAGCTCAGCTCTTGAGGTTTTGTGGATTACAGCTCCTAACATGTTCTGTGTTGCACTTGGTTCCCTTCAGCGCACTGACGCTGTCCTCCGTGGAGGTCCGTTTCCACATGGACAGTGAAACCCATGACCCCATTGACCTCCAGACCAAAGAACTTGTGTATGTACCTTCAAACATTCTACACAATCTTTCTCTGCCTTTCTGTATGTTGTGTACTGCTTTGGATATACACACATATATATACTGTATATATATATACAATATAATAAACTCATCTCCTGGTTGTTAGGGAGACCAACTCCATGGTGGAAGAGTTCATGTTGCTCGCCAACATTTCAGTCGCTCAGAAGATCTACGATGA
This sequence comes from Macroramphosus scolopax, assembly GCA_901007825.1. NCBI lineage: Eukaryota > Metazoa > Chordata > Actinopteri > Syngnathiformes > Centriscidae > Macroramphosus > Macroramphosus scolopax. The sequence continues at coordinate 39,056 of CAAKHC010000273.1, forward strand.
ATTTACAGAGTGCGCCCTGCTGAGGAAACATCCAGCGCCGCCTCCGTCCAACTACGACATCCTCCTCAAGGCCTCAAAGTCCAAGGTGGGTGGAGATAAATAATAATAACATATTTACACTAGTTCATCGACTCCCGACTGTAAAAACAGTTTAACCCGTGTGTTTCCTTCTCCCACAAGGACGTGGAGATCCACACAGATTCGGCCAAGGCACTGGCTGACTCCCTCGACGGGGCCAAAGTGGACGGCTTCCCGTACTTTAACACGCTGCTTCGCATCCTCGCCACCCGGTGCATGATGCAGGCTGTGTATTTCTGTTCTGGCATGGACAACGATTTCCACCACTATGGCCTCGCTTCTCCTATTTATACACACTTCACGTCGCCTATTAGAAGGTATGAAGGCAAATACTCTACACGACATGACTCAAAGACTTTGGATCAGGCCTTCACAACAGTGTAACCTCATGTCGTCCATATTCTTCCCTCTTTCTATGTAAATCTCCACCTCCTCTTCTTCCACCTGCCTCAGGTATGCTGATATTATCGTCCACCGCCTGCTGGCTGTGGCCATCGGAGCAGACAGCACCTACCCGGATTTGATGGACAAACACAAGCAGTCCGCCCTGTGCAACAACCTCAACTACAGACACAAAATGTCTCAGTATGCTCAGCGGGCGTCTGTGGCCTTCCACACACAGGTAACCATGAAGAGACTCAACGGATTCCTACGTAAACATGTTGGAGGTCTGCACATAAACATGATAGATTCTGACTGATCAGGTCCATGTATCCTGGATATCTTTAATGGTAGTGTCTAATGCTTTTATACACATGGTCTCTTTCCAGTTGTTCTTCAAGAGCCGAGGCATTTTGAACGAGGAGGGATACGTGCTGTTCGTGAGGAAGAACGCCATCATTGTCCTCATCCCAAAGTTCGGCCTGGAGGGAACAGTGTTCTTTGATGCCAAAGACAAGGCCGCCCCAAAACTGATCTTTGATGAAGAGGTTTCACATCTTAACTCATTCAATGTCATTTCCGTTGCTTAACTTTACCGTGAGTTTATTAATGGACTGTGTTCATCTGTGCTCATGTTCAGGGTCCCACTCTGACAGTAGAGCAGCACACCTTCCACATATTTGACCGGGTGAAGGTCACCATCAGCCTGGACGCCTCCAACATTCAGCACCAGAAGATCCGCATGTCTCTGATTGACCCTGTGGTAAGGGCGGAGTAAACTGGATCACAGCTTGTTAAATCTCCAGGAGTTTTGTTTTGTTTTATCTCTTTATTTTATTTATGTTATAATATATCTTTTATTTCACTTTAGATTCCCGGCGTGAGTGTTCCAGCTCCAGATGTTGAGCCGCAAGCCAAGAAGCCCAAACTGGCCTGCTGACACAAAAAGCAGCAGTCAAGCAGTCCACATGTTCTCCTCTGTTCTGACGTTGTCATTTCATCACTGCAAACACGAGTTAAAGGCTTTTTTAATTATCTCTGAGTGTGTGTTTTGTGCGTTCATGTATCTGCAGTTTACAAGACAGTCATGATCTACAGGTTTGTTGTCATGAATTAAAAACTCACTCATCAAAGCCTTTCTTTCATTAATATTTCCATCACGACCTCCAACACCAGCAAGACACTTTCAATCTATTTTACAATGAGACAAACTATTATAATATTCCTGATTACTTTTCTGTGTGATGTTTGTAGTCCAACACGGAGGACGTTTCTCTTCTCTCAAGGAAAACTCGTGGCATTCCTGGATTATGAGCCCATAACTCAGATTTCTGGTGTTCCCTTAATTGAATTCATCGTTACAATCAGCGCTGCCATCTTCTTCATCTCCTCCTCCACTCCTTTGTTTCAAGCTCCCAGCAGTGTCGACGCAGGAGTTTGATGTCACTTTGTCTGAAAAACTGTCAGACAACGTGCCAGCTTTGATGATCTCCAGATCAAATCCCAGCAGATCAGACTAATTGGAGGATCGTTTGTTTTGATGAAAAGCTTTGCTGCAAACCTTCTAATGAACTTAATGTTCTGTTTAAGTTAAGAATGAACTTTCATTCCAAAACTTTCGTCGTTATAAGATACATTTAGTTCTTTATTCAAGGGAGTTACTAAAACCAGATTAATATCTTATTTTCCATCAACTATTGATAAGCTCACACTGATATTGTTCTAATGTCATTTGAACAGAATCTGATTACAGAGGGACGACACATGGAATTACTTGGAGCTCAACCCTGAATAATAAAGTGCGACACCAGAAAGAGGACAAAAGACAGAAATGAAGGTGTCCTGATGCCGGATTAAAAACACAAGTTCAGTTAATGTGACAACTGTTCACACACGGCTCCATCGGATTGTAAGTCTTTAGTGGTTTTATTCAGGGGGTCTTAAAGTTGGAATAAATATTCTAACAATCCAAAACAAGACCAACAAGTCACATGAAATTTAACAGTTCTTAGTCATTCAAGTAAAAACAAAAAGAAATCCCATAAAAATCATGAAGGTTTTATAAAAAAACAAATACAGTACAAACCTTAAAGTCAGACTATCAAGTCAAATAGAATTGAAATGATGGTTTTACAGCAGTCCAGGAGGTTACAATCTGTGCAAGTTTAATACAAAATTGGTATTTCTTTTGTCTTCTGTCTTGCTGCAGCAGCACCAGTGAGCCGGTCCGTAACGGTTAACATGTCTTTGAGTGGTAGATCAGTGTGTGGGTGCGTGTGCATCAAAGTCCTCTCCCTGATAACCCATGATGAAACATCATGATAGAAAATAAGATTTCAGTCAGCCAACTCGAACCTCAATCCTCCAACAGAGTGACAACCGCTTGTGGAACCTCTCGGTTTAGAATTCAATCAACCGTCGGTCCCGTTCACCATAACCAATAATTTGTCAGAAATGCTACTAACATTGTGTAAACTTTGTTGTATTTGTAGATAATTATCTTGAGCTTCGACCAGAAGGTTCAGTGGTGAGGATAAAACACCTGGGGAAGGAGAAATTCACTTTTAGTTTATTTATAAAGACAGAATATTTGAAATAAGGGCTGCATGAACAATACTGATACACCTGATTAACCGGTTCTGTATGTAGAAGATACTGTCATCAATATATTTGAATAACGAGCTGTGTAAAGGGCTAAAAGTACCTTTATTTTTGAGTGTCGGGTGAGCTGGAAAGTTTCCTCCGCCATGTTTGAACTGAAGGATTCTTTGCTGTGACAGTCAGAGTTGAGGCCATCAATCAGACTGGCGGTGCCTGCTGAGGTAGTGTTGTAGCCACTGTCCACCTGCACACACAGAAGCAGTCAGTGACAAATGTCCTACTACACAAATATGTTGTTCCCCCAGTATATCAGTACCACAGAATGTCTACTGAGAAGAACAAAGAACCCAGACAAACCTGCATACTGGAGTCATAGCGTATGCTGCTTCCCTCCGTCAGAAGAGACACAAACATCTGGGAGCTTTCGATTGCTGACACATTTCCCATACGCGAGCTGGTCAGCCGTCCTGAGATCCCTGCAGTCTCAACCTCTTCTTCATCCTCTTCCGACCCCCGATCCATCTTCATTTCCTTGCCACTCTCCATAAGGTCCAGGACAGTGTCAGCAGGTTGAGTGTCCCGGGCCAGCGGTGAAGATGGATCTAGCTCCATAGAAGGGAGAGCAAATAAGGGGGAGGAGGGTAGTTGGCCCTCAGCTTCCTGATTGTCCTGGAGCTTGGGGTTGAGGATTGGGGAAATGAGGGGAGGGGAGGCCCAGCAACGAAGTCTGGCCCTGGGCTTGGATTTGGCGTTGTGCTGGTGCTCATTGTGGCAATTGAGCTGATGCGGGGAACAGCTACGAATGGGAGAGCAACCCTCGACGAATGGACTCACAGTGCAAGAGGGGACATCTACATCGAGGGGAACACCGTGCGGAGTCAAAGTGCCCGGCTGCTTCCTCTCAGCTAAGGAAAGAGGAAGGATAAAAAGATGGGAGTGTGAAAGAACGCAACCAGTTCAGCTTTCAGAGAAAATGAGTCAACATCACGATATTCTATCAAAGAGGTTTTAAGTAATCTATCTTTCATTCTACACAATATAAATGTAGGTATGAATAAAGATATGCAAAAGTCTACCTGAGCCTATGGGTGTGCGTAATGTATGTGCAACAATAGGAGAGATTGTGGGAGAAACTAGGCCAGCAGGGGAAGATCTATCAGGGAACAGAGGACTGGTGATGCTGCCGAGGCTGCAGTCCCGGAAGCAGCCGTGCTGGATAGGACTGGATGAGAAGTGACCCTACAGGGAAGAGAAGGACAAACATATAATTGTTCTGCACGTCACACAGAGTTTACAAGAGGCCTTCTAACCACAAGAACAGTAAAACCTGGTTATGAAATCAATTCAATGTGGACGTTCAGTCAAATGAGAATATGAAGAGGACGAAGACTGAAAATATGAATACAAGAATACAAAGAAGAATATAAATGAGATAAAACATAATTCCTAACTCACCGTAGAGGGAGTGGGAGCAGACATGCCACAAGACAAAGGTGAGGAAAAGGTGGATGATACTACTTCTCCCTCAAAGTCTTCAATCCCTCGTGGAGCGTGATTCAGTGGCCTCTCCCTCCTGGACTGGCCCCTTTCTGGGCTTGGTGGACCGGAGCTGTCAGAGCCGCTGTAACTGCCTCGGCCATCAAGGAAGAGTTTTCGTCTAAGGGAAGAAGAGCTGAGGCTCTCCTGAACAGCATCACATGCTTCCTCACAGCGATAATATTCCCCTGATGGGAAGGAAGAAACAAAAACACTGTGATCAGAGAATACCCAGTTATAATGCACCCTCTGATTTCCACTGTGCCGTCATTTATTAGAGGCTTACCAAGAAGTTTCTCCAGATCAAAAGCCAAAGGTAGTGAAAGGGTTGTCTGACATCCAACTGCAGAACAAACAAGACCAGAACACAAGCTGTTAAAATGTAATGAAAAAATTTTAAAAAAGAGAGACAGAGATGTCAGACATTCTCAGAGAAAACACCAACCTGATTGTTTTTCTGGCTCCTCAGCAATCACTGCAGATACAGAACCTTTAGGTGCAAGAACACAATACAATAACAGAATCCCAAATTAAATCAAATGCAAGATGGTTGAAAGCAATATAAAAGACAGCACACATAGTCACACTCACTTTTCTTATACATCTGAGGGCCTTTATGGATGTCAGCCGCCGCCCAGGGGGAGGGCACAATGGCTCCTTTGGTGAAAAACTTAACGGGAAACAAACACATGTTACATTACCTATACAATTAAGTGCAATCAATATATCACCTACTCTATTGTTGCATCACTGACATACCTGTTCAATGGCATTCTGACGCTTTTCCTCGATGTCAGTATCCATCCTTGATGTGTGAGAGAGAAAACGTATTATAATAATCATTTTTATTATGGCACAGCCTGATACCCACTGCAGGGCCGTATTTTGATATATTTTCCTTTTGTATTGGTAGCAATGCATCTACTGTACAATCATGACATATAGTACCTTGTCTGGCTGAGGTAAAAGGATTGTCGCTGGATTTCCTCAGGGTCTATGTGCACCGGGAGAAGACTGGCCATTTCATCAATAGACCAGTTAAACTTGGGTGGAGTCTGGGGAAGAGAGAGGTGAGGACGTGACTATGTAGGTTGAAAACACAAAACCATTTGCCATAAGAGATGTGTAACTGTGCATGTCCTTATGAGGTGATAAGAGGTGCTCACTTACAGCTTTACAAGTTTTGGACTTGAAGATGGATGGACTCGGCACCAGGAGCTCACGTAGATGACGGTAGTCATTTGGACTTTCAAAGGGGTTTCTTACGGAAGGCCTGCCTGGAGTCTCTGGAGTGATCTGGAGCTCAACATGGTCCCCCATCTTTACTCAGCTGACCACAACAAAATATTAAAGTTAGAAAACAGGAAAAGAAAGACGACAATATAAGAAACTACGTGTATTCATATTAACGTGGCATATATATCTATGTCTGTAACGTAAATACGTGTTTGTTTGTTTGTTCGGTGAGCCAAGCTAACTGTTAACTAACTTCGTCTTCGAAGCTGGTTCCGCCGTTACGCTAAACGTATTTCCTCTTCCTTCTATCTTACTTAAAAAGCGAGACAGACATGTATATATACACGATAAGTTTATTCTATTGTTGGTACTTACAACTGTGAATGAGCTCGAAGTTGAATCCCAAAGCTGAAAACAACATTCATTGGAGATCCAGCGAACATTAAACCCGCAGTGAAGCAGGCGGCTTCAAACGCTTATTTCAATTTCGCCCTCGGGGTTCACCAGCCAATGGAAACGTAGCGGGAAGTTCTTGATAACCAATCAGGGCGTTTCTGACGTCACTTCCTTCACAATCCGCTCTCGTTAGCACGGATCGCTGTCTTAGCTTGATATGTAGCTAGCTGCGAATATTAAATGTATTTAGAATTACCGCAAAACGTGTGAAATCTGGCTGAACTATTGCAATTATTATTGATGTTGTAACAAATCAATAACTTGTGTTGTTGACTAAGTGCTGTTCGTTTGCAAACTGCTAACAAGCGTTATACGTTCAACCATGGCGAGTGCATCAAACGCAAACCTAAACGCAGTCCGAGAGACAATGGACGGTAATTGTTTACTATATATAATAATAATAATACTTCCTATTGCACGTTATCTAGCTTGTGTTAACAGTCCAGGTTGTGTACTTGTAACAGTTGTAATAGCAACCTGTAAGGTGCTACGCTCTTCTTGGTTAGCTGTCCCCGGTGTTATGTTGGAATGTGTTAATGTGTCTTGTTGAACCTTCGCATTTGGGTTTGGGACTTATCTGATAGTTATCTTTAAGTGTAGCTGAAGTAACTGGTAGACGTAAGGGATATGATTGGGTGACGTTTCAGTTAAGGGGAAACTCATATAGACGGGGAGACCGAATTCGACACAACACCTAGAAATGAATATCTGACGTAAACTTCCGTGTCACTTTCTTCCTGTAACAGTGCTGTTGGAGATCTCCAGACTGCTGAACACTGGCTTGGACATGGAGTCTCTGTCCATCTGTGTGCGACTGTGTGAACAGGGCATCAACCCAGAAGCCTTGTCTGCAGTTATTAAAGAGCTGCGGAAAGCCTCTGAATCCCTCAAGGTACAAAAACCAGATCCCAATGGGCTTTTTTTTCCTTCTTTTTTTATATGTGACAATAATGTCTGATATTTTCACCCTTGTGTCTTGGTTTGTTTGTCTTTCAATTCGCAAGATTATGAATAAACTGCTGGGCAGATTTCAATTATATTTGGTGGAGAGGAGGCTCATGGGCCAAATGAGGAACCGTTCATCGCGGAGAGCCTGCAAAATAATACAAAATATAAGCTCAATGTGAATACCTATAATATCTTCTGTATAATCTTTGTGTTTGCACATACCATAATTTACCTTTCTCCCATGCATATTTCAGAGTTTTGCTTTTTGCACAGTTGTAGCTCTGCTACAATTGAGGTGTAGTTTAGGTATACAGGGGAATGGCCTGTATAATGACATTACAACTAAATACTGTATTTATCTTGTATTACAGGCTTCTGAAAACTGCACAAACTGAAGATGACACATGATCACCTCAGCTTTGGACTCTTTTAAATGGGATCGCACCTCATCCCTGGATCTGTACCATGGCCTCTTCAGCCAATCGGATCAGTCGTGTGATTGTCCTCAGACCCTTCTGTGCTTTGACTGATGTCAGGTGTATGCATTCAGGTTTCAACCTCAGTCCTCGTCTTCAACACATGAGGGCACGCTCAGCCAATCTGCCTCTAATTTAAGTCTTTCCAGCTGCCATTTACAAGGTATAAGTCGGAGCAGTAGAAATGACATCCAGCCTTAATTTAAGAGCAGAGGTTTTTAAAGTGGGAGGCAGGCCTCGCCAGTGGGACTACAACTGGAATGGGAGTCAAAAAAAATTCAAGAGAGTTCAGAGATACAAAAATATTAGAGCAAAACAAGGCAGGTAAACCTAAGAGGGGGATTTTTCCCAAGTTTTGGTCGAAGGGAAGCCCACTGTCTCCGACTTTGATAACCCCTGTTTAAGAGCATACTTCTCATGTTGCACTTTTTGTGAAGAAATATTTGTAGACAGTATTACATCTTGAAACATTTGTAATTTGTTTTTTAATTTTGAGTGAGCGTCATATATTTTTCAACCATTTCCATCGTCCTCATCAATGATGAACAGTCTAAATTAAAATCTTGCAGTCGACAGCCACCAGGTGGTGTTGTGGAATTCTTATTTGCATCTAAGTTAAAGGTTTTCTTTGGCTTCCAACAGCGGTACAAGTTTCTTATCTCATTAATGTGTAAGAGCAATTAAATATTTGTATAAAATGCTTTTTTTTTTCAAGTCACTACTCCACTTCACATTTGGACTACGCAGTCTTTTTTGTATTGTCTTAATGTAGCAAGCGCACATTTTAGAAAGGAAATGTTATTTCCTCTCTCGCTGAACTTTGATAAAACATTGCACAATACAACACAACCGCAGTCCATGTACGGCTGATTACATCCACAGCTGTACAGAACAGAAGACACCAGCAAGGGTCATTCCTACATGAGAGATGAACTGGAAATCTGACCTCTTTCTGTCTTTGCTCCGTCCACAAAAATGGTTTCAGCATATTGCAAACTTGACAAAAAGCAGTCTTTTGATCAAAACGAAATGAACCCCTACATCACGTATCCAACCACACAGTGCATTTTTTTGTCTCTCCACTGTCTGTAAAATAGCTCTATTCATCTTCCAGACGAGGCAAAATGCTGAGAGCACAGAACATTCCTCCACAGGCCGATATGAAGGCTCGAAGCAGCCTCTCATCCGCCAGGGCTTCACTGTGGCTCTTCCCTGTGTGTGTGTGTGTGTGTGTGTGTGTGGGTGGGAGGAGGGGGTCTTTCCACATGGGCAAGTTTAGGGGTTACTGCTGCTCTTAAGATGTCTACAAATGAGTAGCCCCTAAGCCATCTGACAATAACGCCTCAACCCTCACAGGCACACCACGGAGAGAGAGGCTGTTGGTGTAAGCACTTCTGTCTTCTTCTGCTTTGTCTCGCCGTCCTAACTGACAGGCTGCGAGTCTAAATCTCCGCACTGCTCCTTTTGATCTCTTAACAGAGTATCTCTCTGTTCCTCAATACCAGCACCTTGTAAGCCACGTATGAGAGGCATACAGATGCGGCGCAGTGGCTCTCCCTGATAACCCATAAGCCCAAACAACCCCTGGCCTCCGTGGGGGGTGGGCTGCAGTGTTGACGGAGGGAGACCCACATTGAGAATCTTTTACAAAGGAAAATAGTTTTGCATGGCTTGATTGGCTACTGTGGGCGTGGGATTCAGGGTGCATTGCTCTGTGTTTGATGTGTTTGAAGGGTTTCTCCTGATCTTAGCCGGCTACTTTGATCTCCGTAAAACAAAATATTCCCAAATCCCATAGTCCTGTCTGAGAGATTAGCGTCCATATATGCATAAACATCTAAGAGGTGTTCAACTAGGGCAGTGGTCAGGTCACATGACTATATAAACTTAAGAGGCAAGCAGGTCCTCACATGAAAACTTCTAAAGGTGTTTATGTTTGTACGTCTGATAATTATCCAGGCCGAGGATTATTTTTTCTGATAAATGAGGGCATTCTCATTTAAAAGTGAAAGACTCATGTGTTGCACTAATGCTCCCAGTGCGTGAAACGGATGTTACAAAAATAATTAGACTGATTAGCAGTTCCTTATGTATCCAGACCTAAATTATGGACATAGTCGAATCGTGAAAAACAACCTCTGAGCTCCGTCTGAGGCAGAATCTATCAGAGGACATGTCTATGGTATGGCTAATGGTAGCTTTACCTATTTATAATCGGATCCCTATTAACAAACAACAAAGGCTTTGTTTGTTGTGTTATGTTGGTGAAGTCCAGTTTGTGTTTTATTGCTCATTTATTTAAGCTACACTTTTTAGTGCAAATGTCCATTTCTGATTAATTCTACTCCTTTGATGTAGAACCTAACCTTTGATTTTAAAACCTAAAGGGGAAACTTTTTTGCAAATTCTACAGATTGAAACTAGATTAGGGGGTGTATGTTTACATTCATACTTTATAATGATACTTTTACCTAATGTCGTCTTTACTGGATAATTAGATAAATGTATGATTGCATGGCCTTTAGGGGTTTTCATACATTGTTAACATTCCTTTATACACTTCAAACTGAGAAGCATTTTTGTGACGTCAACCTACAAGAGAGAGCAACAGGAGTCACTTTATTCTGGACCGGTTACAAAGTGTTCTGTGTTACCAGAGTTCTGAGGAATAATCCAGATGAGACCAAACCAAAGCTTAAATCACTTCTTTGAAATTGCCTCATGTCGAGAAGTTTGCACGTCTCTTAATTACGGACAAACTGTTAATGTTTGCTAATTTATTTTTCTATGAATAGCCCCTCAAGTTTGGCATCTTCTACCTGCTTCATTAACATTTACACTGCGCTCAAGCTTTGGTGATTGATTTATTAATAATTCTGTAACTGATGAAGGCTGTCTTGCCCTCACCCTTTTGCAACGTGCAGCTTCACCGGCTGCGTTTGGCCTGAGAGGAGCTCTGTGACCTTGTCGGATCTCACTCCAATATACCACCCTTGATTAAATACAGGCCACACGTTTAATATTTAGGTCCCAATTAAACTCATAGCAAGGAAATTGGATCATAAACTCGCTAAAGGATCGTTAACAATCATTATACAGGATAATGGCAATCAAACTGTTTGAAAAAAAAAGAAAAAACAACTTCCAAAGACTTTTAGTGACTTTGTTGTTTTTGGACGTTTTCCAAGCTGATTAAATTGATTGATTTACAGTTGTAATTAGCTGTCTTCTGCATAGATGCATAGTAATCATATATCTGCATGCTTGTTTTAAACGTATTAATTGGATTCATTAACAAAAGCAGTTAATTGAATAACAATTAAGCGAAGTTGGCGATGGCACCGTCACGGCGCCTGCGAACTCCCCTGTGTTTTCCCTCACGATGATAATGAAACCACCTTTTTTATCAGATTGGAATTTTGTGTGTTGGACTATGTAATGACTAATATGATATTGTGCTTATTAGTTTGCTCAAGTCGCTCACTGAGGCGTTACGCTGGCGTTTGGTGTTTAACAGGTAGGCACCATATGCCACCTTAATCAGACATTGGAATCACATTTGGTTGTTAAATTGTCTCCTAATAAAAGCAGGTAGTAAAACAACTCGAGCTAATTCAATTTCGGTTTGGGCGAAGTGAACAGCTGTTCATGTTGGTTGAATTGTTTTAACATTTCCCCTCCTCTTGTTTTGATTTTTTAACTCAGCGCCAGTGTGCCTGTTTTTCTCCCTCAACTTTTTCTTGTTGAAAGTGGAGACGGAGGGTGGACGAGCTGTCCACTCTCCTGTAAAGAAGACAATGCAGGCACATTGTAGTGACAGCTTGCATTGTGCATGTGTGTGTAAGAGAAGGAGAGAGGGACAGGAGAAAGAGAATGTGTGTGTTAGAAAAGCGGAAAAAACATGGACTGTGTGAAGATGTGTGTGTGTGTGTGTGCATGTGTGTTACAGTGACAGCTTGTATTCTTCGTGATTAATGATGTGCTGTGTGACTTGATAAGTGCTTCGGAGGACCAACGCTTGTTTCAATTAGACCTTGTGAAGGTCGCGACGCCGCGCCGGCCTCTCATTATCATATCCATAATCAATCCACATTATCATAAGGGGGGAATGTGGAGTGGATGTGTGATATCTTGGTCATACACACACAGAAACATCTAATCACATACCAAAACACAATGACATACTCTCTCACTCACGCACACACACACACCCTTCACTCCGAGTTGATTTGAATCATAACAGTGGCTGTCGGGGCGGATTGTCTGTTCAGATTAAGTGTGTGTATCTGAGAATTAAGCGGCGTTGATGGTGGTGGCATTTCAGATCCCCTCTACAGACATAAATGCCAAAACATCATTCTGTCAACCCCCCCCTCCCTCCCTGTCGCTCTCTCTCGTAGAACAACATATAAGACCAGATGCACACACACACACGTACTTACCCAGCGCCCTGGGGCATTTTTAATAGAGGCGAAGTGATTCGTATGTTTTTACCCCTCTAATGAGAACAGATTGAGTGGTATTTACACTTCATCGGCTGATCCAACCACCTACACATTTCCCTCATGCTTCCTGCTCAGCGGCCAAAAGAGACATGTGGAAAGGACCAGAGCTTGGCTTCCAAACAGCGACGCAACATGAACATTATCTTTGTCTGGTTTGGCTCGTGGAAGCACAACAGTAAGATGAACTGTGAGAAGTGCAGGGTTTTGTTTCTTTAAGGAAGCAGATATTAAGATGAAACCGCTTTAATTGTCAGTGGATTATAGGTGGTGTCGGAGTCCTATCTTTAGTGGTGGTTGTTCCAGTTTGACATAGACGCTCCTCTTTCAAGCCATCTGTCTTCTCTGGCCGGAAAGTGCAGGTCGCTGTTCTGCAATGAGTTTCCTTTGTCCTTCAGACTGTTCTGCAGACTGCAGAGTCCTGACCCGAGGAGTTTGCTCTCCTCTTGTGCCATGCTCTTGTAAAGAGGTTGTTTTGTCTCCCTAATGTACAGCTGGTGCATTCCTCTGGGCTGCATTGAACTCTCATACATCCCTCTGCTCATGCCTTGGTGTTTGGTCCTTAAGGTGGACGACTTTCTGCCTCTGTTGGGTTTATGGAAGATCGACAATGACAACGTTTTTCCTTCTATTCCTTCTCTTTCTGTTTTCTATCTTTTTGTGGTTTTGACAAAGGCCCAGTTTGGGCAACCACAGGAGTTACACAAACTGTTAACACGTAAGAATCCCACTGAACCAAAGCAGACATATAACATTAATTAACTCTGTAATATTCATTGGGGGGAAGAATGTTCCCAGTCGGACAAGATAGATAAGCTTTCGATGTGTGAGGGGAACCACCTCACAGTTTAGGCATGAAATTGTATTTTTCCTTTCTGTATGATATAAAAATGTTTTCCAGTTGACTAACTGGAGAGATTTCACAATAAGTAACAGCAGCAGCAGCAGCAGCAGCATTGTTTCATTTGAGGGGGTTTTAAGTACAAAAGCTGCTATATGAATTAAACCCATGACCTTCCTGTTGTGAGACAAAGTCATTTCCCGCCTGGCGTCCTGCAACCTACTGGTAACAGCAGTCTCCTAAGCTGTGTGGTTGCATATCAAATGTGCATGGATGAGCTAAGGTGCGACATTAAACAATGCCCAGCAGTTATAATCACAAATAATTCTTTCAAATCCGGTCTGTTAATAAGTAAATCTATCACAAACCGCCTGGTCCGGGAGGTTAAACTGAACATTTCACTTTTTATTTAACAATTAAAGCTTCTAATTTACGTCATAAATCAGTTCTGCTCGACGCTGATGCCGTTATCGGGGTATTTTCTACAGATGGAGAAACAACAGTCGTGACATTTCTTTTTGGCAGGGAAAAGGCCACACTCAGCAGGAGTTATCAAAGGCAAAAAGTAAAAAGTTCGAGTTCGCTATCTCTCTCTCCCTCTCCCTCTCTCTCTTCCCCTGGAGATACTCATGTTAAGCATAATTAAGCAGATTTGATTAGCATCAAGCCTGGCTTCCTCTCTTGACTTTTAATGAATGTAAATCTACCATCTACATCCTAAAGATTAATTTCTGCCAATTAAAAAACACAAGAGGGCTTATTGGAGAGAGGGGGGTTGGAAGGAAAAAGAGTGTTAAAGTCCTTTGAGTTCGAGTACAGTCGGAGTTTTATCCTCTTCCCCCTTGTCTTATGGCGAGATGGTCTCTGGAGATCCGTGTTTCTCCCTCACGACCGAGATCATTATCAGCACAATGTTCCGTGAAAGCCACTTTGAAAGGACTGCGAGCTCTATATGTAAATGATGTGTGTGTGTGTGTGTGTGTGTGGACTGGATGGGGATGCACCAGCACAGGAAAAGGTAAAGGGGTCAATTTGTCAAGACAAGGTGATCCCACTCTGAGTTTTTTTTTACAATCTCCTACTTCTAAGGTCTGATTCAGATTTGTAGTAATTACACATCATGATAATGAAGTACAACCAGCAGATTGGTATATTCTTAAAATCATTTTTGGACTTATTATTTGGCATGTATGTATTTCTCCTGACCTATAAGCCTGCACTCTCTCCTTCACGCCGATACTTTCATTGTTTGCAGACCTTCTGTTTTCTATTAAAACATTCACAACTTACGTCCGGTTTGTGTCTAATGAATTTTCCGGCTAGTTTAGCTGTGGTAGCTAACGGTTGATTAATTAGCAATATGGTAAGTGTTAGTAACAATAACATATCAGGCAGTGCGGAAAGGTTGCTTAAAGTAGGATAATAAGTGTTTCTTAATTTTCTTATATCAATATATATATTTACGGGAGGATGCCCCCCCCCCCAATATATATATAACTACGGCCCTGTTGGGATGTCAAAGATAATACAAATAGGGAACTATTAGTCCCAAAAATATATTCTGGGAGGATTACGGTGATGACATGGAGGTTTTAAAAGTGTCATAAAGAAGACAGATTGAGTCCCACCAGAAGCATTAATGTGTTTTCTTTGGGCGTTCATAAATAGGCTTATCTAAAGTTTGTGTAGGATGATCTTCACACTCTCTCTCTCTCTCCTTCTCTCTCTCTAAGAATAGAGACTCCTCCTCTTTATGATAATGTGACAGTAGCATCTCCAGCCTCGAGACAAGCCTCCATTCGGATTCAACTATGTGATGTGTTTCCCTGTCTCTTCTTCTCTTCTTTCATCCCCCTCTTCCTCCTCGTCACGCTCAATGCGCACTTCCCTCTCAACTGTCCGGCAAAAGTTACTTTCTTAAATAGTTGAAGTTTACTTTTTTTTTTTTTATAATCCACGACAAGCATGGCAACTCCGGCTGCTCCGGCTCTGCTCCCCGCCGCTCCACTCGGTCACCACCCGGCACCGAGTTCCGTCTCTCCGGCCACTCACTCTCCGCCACCTGCGGCAACCTCCGCCGCCTCTTCCCCGGCTCCTCCGGTGGCGCACCCGGCGCTGCTTCACCAGTTCCGGGCGGACCTCTTACTATCGAACGGGACGGCTTTGAAGTGCGGCGGTGCTCCGGTGTCCGGCGCCGCGAAGCCCGTGTACGCCACGCCGTCGCCCGTGGAGAGCACGCCGCAGAACAACGAGTGCAAACTGGTGGACGTGAAGGGGGCCAAGCTGGCTTCGTTCACGGTGAGAGACACGGAGCTCATCTGCCTGCCCCAGGCTTTCGACGTGTTCCTCAAGCACCTGGTCGGCGGGCTCCACACCGTCTACACCAAACTGAAACGGCTGGACATTAGTCCGGTGGTGTGCAACGTGGAGCAGGTCCGGGTCCTCCGGGGGTTGGGGGCCATCCAGCCCGGGGTGAACCGGTGCAAGCTCATCTCCATACAGGACTTCGAGACGCTCTACAGCGACTGTACCAATGCAAGGTGAGTGGGATGGGGAGAGGGGAGTCTGGGGGGGACAGGGAGTCTGGGGGGGACAGGGCCCTGTAGGGGTACCCAGCTTACTTTTAAAGAGCAGGTGGGTGCAGCAGCATCCACAGATTCACCTTATAAGATAGAAACATACAGGAAGGCTGTTAGATACCCAGGTGAGCTTCACCTGTCTGCAGATCATGCACCACAAACATTAGTCCAAATGAGTTTATTATGGTGTCCTACATGTGTCATACTTTACTTTAATATTTGCATTAATGTATGCATGATAACATGTTATTAGAGAAGGTGTCGAACAAGCTTTATAAGATTGTTTTCAGATTGTTGCTATGCCATGTTGATGATGATGACTGGCGGTCCAGTTAACCCTTTTTATTTACCCCGTTGCTGCTGCTGGGCCTGTTACTAATCCCCATTTTTAATGCGTGATAAATGTCGTGATTGGCTGCGATGGTGGCTGGTGATAATGAACTTTAGTAATCCTAATAAAAAAAAAAAAAACACTGTTAAAAAGTTTGTCACGTTATCGTGGGCTGTGATCTCTCGCTCTCGCTGACATGCACTCACACACTCTTTCTCTCTCTCCGTGTCTGACATGCATACATTGAATCTGACACTGTCATTCTTAGAAATTGATTCTTCACAGAAATTAATTAATTTTCATTTGGCCCCAAGCGGCAGCTTAAATCAGGACAAGCTCACTCACTAACTCTCTGATCCCTTCGCTCTCTCTCTCTCTCTCTCGCTCTCTCTCGCTCCCTCCTTCCTTAATAACTCTCTGTCTTATCATATCAACACTCTTTAGCCCAGAGCATCAGAACAGAGGAGATGATTAAATGAATTCTGGGTATTTATGATGAGATTATGTAAATTAGCTGTATTTGCAGAACTCTGATGGTGACCAACTACACGGGTCATGAATCCTGCACGCCCCTCAGAGATGTCTGGATAAAAGGGCTAAATTGGCTGGGATTTGTGGTTTCCTGGTGCCTCGGTCTGCTGTCGAGCAGACCACATGCTCATAACAGCATGGGTTTGAATCCAGAGGATTGTGGATTAGTCTTAGTTTGGGGAATTTATATTGTTTGACAGTTAATCCCCGCTCCTTGGAGCATGAATGATCCAATTTACACCTGCCATTAAATGCAGATTGAGGATGTGTCAGGATGTGTACTGATTTTCCAACTAGTTTTTCCCCCCCAAGTTTTTAATATCTCTCTTGTAGGTCAAATCATATGTTCATTTGGTGACATTTGAATGTTTGAGCTGCACTTTTGGAGTAAAATAAGAAAAAGGGAGCAAATGTCTGCCAACGGCTTCAATTACGTGGATATAGATAGACCTGCGCTTAAAGTATTCAAGACCCCCCCAAAGCAAAGACAAACTCCAGATGCATCTTCTGGCTGCTTTGGGGATTTCTTCTCCGTCAGGTGTTAATGGGAACGCTGTTGCACAACCAGTGAAAAACACACACAGCCTCCGCCGTCTCTAATTATCCACAAAACACTCAAACAGTCTTTAGTTAATGAGATCTGAAAACATCAATCTTCAAACGACTTCCGTGACTCTTTGTCTGAAGGCTGCGATTGTGCCGCGGTGACAACCGCCTGCGTCGGAGTTTTTAATCTCTCGTGTGGATGAAGCAACGACCAGTAGCGAGTGAAGAATGGGACCCGAAATTGTCAGGTCTGATGTAGAAAGACTGGAGCACTAAACTGGAGAGTTTGCATGAACAGAATATGATGTAACTCATGATGCTCGATGTATATGGATCCTAATAGATCAGATGCATAAGGAAGTTATAGCCAATAGATCGAGCTGACAGATGGAGGTTAATGCAACTAAAAAAAAGATGCACCATGTCTTGGGGGGCATTTATATAGCGTCTTTCTACCTTACTGCACTTTACAATCTCATTCATCCGTTCACACTCACCTGTTGGCAGAAGCTGCTCTGCAAGGTGCAAACACATTCACACTGCGCCGGGGATCGAACCAGGAGCCTTTTAATTACTGGTCCACCCGCTCTCCCTCCTGAGACAACTTGATTGCATGTTTTTTTTTTTGGAACCTGTTCCACAAGTGTTGAGATACGAGGAAAAAAAAGGTCGGAACACAACAAACCGTCTAAGTTACCTGAAAGGTCGTCGTTCCGTCGGAGACGTATTGAAGCAGTACGAGGAGGTGCGGTTACGTTAGCGTCGATTCAACAGGTAATTTAAAACAGCAAGAAGTTTGCTAGAGTGTCAATTTCAGCCTGATGTGCATCTCTCTAAACTAACTAACATCTGGCGTCACTCGGTATCTTCCGCCATCAAACTCCTCTTCGGACCTTTCGCTGCTGCCATGACATCCATCACTGGAAGTTTAAGCTGTTTCCAGTGACATTAAGCATCAATTGTCTCCTGACATATTATACGGTGGCTGGTGAGCATAAACACCATTTATGAACTTTTCTTATCTAAATAGGAATTAGTGGAGTTGATTGATGTCCCCGGTGTCGGCGGGGGAAAGCAGGTTATTTCCTGTCTGACTGTAACTCCATGTTGTGTGCTGGTAAACGGCGTCGTGCCTCGTGGCTTTCGTTACTCATTAAGACGACTATCACTTATTACACTTCAGACCGGTGCAGTCCAGACTGGCCGGAGGGGAAATAACAAGACTGACTGACCAGTCGACTGATTCCAGCTCTTGTTTTCTCAATCACTTGTTTTCTTTAAATCTTACGAAGGCAAATGAAACCGTTACAGGTTAAAGAATCGCCCTGTTTATCCTTGTTGTTCTTATCTTGGTCTAATTTATTTCAACGGCTGCTGAACACACACACACACACACACACACACACACACACACACACACACACACACACACACACACACACACACACACACACACACACACACACACACACACACACACACACTGTGGCTC
>CAAKHC010000273.1:66388-84526 GCA_901007825.1 Macroramphosus scolopax
ATAAGCTGGATGCACACCGCCCCCGCCGTTATCGACAGGTTAAAGCGACATCAGTGTGTTTAGACAGATGACGGGGCTTATGGGGGTCTGTGTGGAATACGCTATCAACCTGACACACACACACACACACACACACACACACACACTTGTGGAACAAAACTGTAGGACAGAAATGACAAAGACGAAATTGAATAGAGACAATAGTATGTTTAAATCAGGGCCGTAGCCATGGACTCAACATTGGGGGGGGGGGTGTCTCATTTCCTGCCTTGATATAAAACAGTGGATGAACTCATATTCAGTCATCGTATTTCTATTGTTACATGATGTCTAATATTGTATTGTTCTACACGTTTCTCTTACTAAAAGGATCAGTTGTGAAAGAGTGGAGGGGAGGAGCTTCGCCACAAACCTTTGGATGCTGTAGTTTTTACTTGTTGCCACGGCCGCAACCATGTGAGTCAACATTCGGGGGCGGGGCCAAATCTGCCTTCCTGCTGTTTTAGACTATTTCAAAAAAAAAAAACACAAACACATTTTATAGATAATTTATTTATTAATAATAATAATAATTGTGTTTTGCTCTTTACTTTTGTTCTTTCATTAAAGACATCAGCGATGGTTGAACACAGCCGTGATCACTTGCTGTTTGCTGGCTAGTTAACGTTCCAGCTAACTTAGCTAATGCTAATGAGGATAGTTATGTTAAATGTGCGGTGCGTGCGTGGTCGTAGCACGGCACACGTTTCATTTATTCTCTTTTTCGGGAGGCCAGTGAATCTGCATCCACTGATATTTGTTCACTCCAGTCAGTGTATAAGATGATATTTACAGTCGGTTCATTCCTTTTTATTTATTTGTCTCAGATGTCTCGGATTTTGACAGACTTGATAAATAATAAAATAAATAATAATCACGGCCCTGGTTTAAACTTACCACTGTTTGGTTTAACATACTCGTATCCGTGCCCCCCCCCCCCCCCCCCCCCCCCCCCCCCCCCCCCCCCCCCCCCCCCCCCCCTTTCACCATTGTTCACACTCAGTTCCAACTGCCTGCATCTGTGCACAGTTAGGTGGCCTGGTTACCACCAACCATTATAAACCTGTAAAGCTTAATCACTGTTAATGATAGAGTCAAGTGGAAACACACACACACACACACACACACACACACACACAATGCAGACATGCATACACACATAGGCCCGATGTGTTCTTTCCATACCGCCACCCACGGCCTTATGGGAAGGACCGGCCCCTACCAGAGCTTTAACCACTACAAAGGCAATCTCCGATTACACACACGCACACACTCTCGAATGCTGAGTGTGACAACTTACGGGCCGGGGAAGAGCGGGAGCAGCCATTTCTGCATTTAACAAGATCTTCTGGGAAATTTACAGCAACTGTTTGTTTACAGTAATGGTTTGTTTGGATAAACATAAGAGAGGCACTTTGACTTTTGATGTTTTTTAATGAAACATAAGAGCGAGTGATGGGAGGGCAGAGAGGTTGGAGGGCGGAGGTGGGGGTGGGGGTGGGGGGTGAAATAGAGGGGGGTGGGGGGAGGTGGGCTGGGTGACAAGAGGAGTGGAGCGCCGGCTTCTAACCAGGGCTTAATATTTGGAGTTGGCTGCTGGTTGATTGTCGGAGCATCTGGTTATTTAGCTCCATTCACGCAGATCTTTTGTTTGGATTGGTTTCTGCTCGGGGCAAGCGGGACACTAATCTGCCAAATTCACAAAGCACTGCACATATGTCCAGCGAGCCCGACTCATAACGTCTCACCCTTTTATTTATTTCTCCCCCTCTCCGCTCGTTTATTTGTTGGACTCCGTCCCTCGTCTTTGGGCAGCCTTCGTTTGTTTCCATCCTCTCATTCTTTTTATTTGTGACAATTGTGCAGAACGGAGTCCAAGATTTTCCTCCTTTGTGTTCCTAATTACCCAGCGTGCATTGCTGGCCCGGCACCAGGACTGCCATCAGCTTCTTTTGTTTCACTTCCTCCCTGTGTTTCTTTTGTTTTTCCTTTTATTAAATGATAAATATTTATGTCATTCCCACCCCCCCACCCCCTTAACAGGATTGTTTGTTTCATGAATAGACGGACTGCAACAACCCACCGGGGTGCTGTTGAGAGGAAGGATTTCCTTTTAAAGACCGTGGGTGCTTGTCTTCAGGAGAGTTGAGAACATCGGATTGTTCGAGATAATAAGAGTTTGGTTTGAACGCGTTAGATTATTGTCAGGAAGTGACGGGCACCGGAACACAGGACTGACAGCTGTTTCTTTACTCTAGCGAGGATGAGTTGGGTTCTGTTGGTGACACTCACAAAAGGGATTTGAAGTGTCACAACAACAGCATGCGGCCGGTGTTTATCTCTGCAGCTGTGAGTCGGTGTGAGTGTGTCAGAGGTCACCTGGGATAGGAGATCTGTGGACAAACATACGATGGTGTCGCAGGACCTCACGAAACCTCACAGGTGTAGTTTAGATCAAAATGACGACGGAAAGGTGTGTCGCAAAGGGCCGCTGGAAACAGGAGTAAAGGAAGTAGCAAACGGGACTTCGACACACTGACAAGCACACACAACCAGAAGTAGAGCAGCCGTCCATGATATCAGTGTTCAGGTTACGTTTAGGTTGTCATAGATAAACACACCTGAAGTGAGAGAAGCTAACTGTTTCCTGGTGGGGGGGTGAACTTTAAACAGCATAAGCTCATCTGATCTTTGAGGATCCACTGACTTACCGTCACTGTCCCTCTATTCTGTGTTCTTCCCTCCCAGTTCTGGACCAGTTGCCCTTCATGATGATGTCACATCCTCTGATCCCTGCCAGCCTGGCACCCGCCTCCGTTTCCATGGCGATGGGCCAGATGAACCGACTGAGCACGCTGGCGAGCATGGCCAACGTGGCGCAGCTCCACGCCAGCCCCCCTGCCAGGGCCCCCACCTCCGTCATTAAGGTGAACTCAGACGCTCATCAACCCCAGAAAGATCCGATCACCAGCCAATAATCGCCTGAGTGACACCTTATGATTCTGAACATACAAGTCCACCTCTCTTACATCTATCGTTGAGGCAACAGGCCTCATCTGGATCCCCACCAGACTGTAATCAGTTGGTTCATGGCTTAAAGCCAATCTCATATCTATTTATACATCTTTAAGTATCCTGCACGCAGACAGAAGCTGCAGCCCTCTCAGTTAACATCTTCCTTTTACTTCAACCAGCTGTTTCTCTCTTTTGACTGATTGATCCACTGATCACATCATCAGAAACGTCCCGTTATCGTAAACACACCTCATGTCTTTGTCAGAAGCAGGAAGCCGTTTCGTTTGCTCGTAACGTTACGGATGGAGAACAATCGTTTTCCAAAGCCTCTGAACGTTTCCGAGGCTTATTGGAACGGGCCCAAATTGTTCTAAAGTTTACTACACACTGAAAACTCTCTGTGACTGTGCGAAGAAGAAAAGGTTTCTTTATTGTTGTTTTGTACTTTCAAAGGCCTCATTTCCGTCTGGTTTGTACCCAACGATCATTTGTGTGGCTCTGCAGGAGCGCGTGCACGGCAGCCCCTCCCCTTCTCCCTCATTGGAGGAAGCTCAGATGTCGTCCAACCACAGCAGCAGCGTGTCGAGTTCGCCGTCTCACACGGAAACCACACGTACGTCCTCACCTGTGGATTCCTCTGGACCCCGGAACTACTGTGCACCTTTTATAAATGTTTTTGTGTTATCATTTCCAGACCCCCTCCACGACGGCCTGTCATCAAGTCACAGCGGGTTAGGACAGTCGCCCAGTGTGGCGCCGGGGGTCAGGGAGACGGAGTCAGTAGAATACAGCAAGGAGAGCAAGAGGGGCCGCGCTGACAGAGGTGAGATACACTTCTACATTTCCTTTGGCCAGCCTCCATTCTTCTAAAATCTTTTATTTAGGTGCCTCTGCATTTGAAACTGCTGATGTTTCTGCTGTGTGATTAAACATTTGAGGGTGATTAATGAGTAATGATTATTTCTCTGACAAATCAATAGTCATGGAACAAAGCCTGTCGATACCGAACGATAAGCGTTGCTTTTCTCCTTCGTTTCGTCGAGCGGTCGATCCATCGATCCGTCATTTACGTGCGTCAGTGGATGTCAAAGTCGGTTTTAACAGTACTTAGTATTTATCTTGAGAGAGAAAAAAAGAAGCTGCTGGAGGGTTTTCAAGAGAGAAATATTTTGGTAACAGGTTGATGAGGATGCACTCACCCCGGCTCCCTCCTCCTCCCTGTCGGCGGCCCCTCGGCTCCCTGTAGAGAGCAAAGACAAATAATTCTGCAAAACAGGGCTCCATTAGACCAGGAAGCGGTGTTACATTAGCGAGCCATTTGCCGGGCCGCGGCCCTAACGAGCCAGGCGGCCTCCCGCGCTCTCAGCTGGACCTCATCTGCATAACGACCGCCTCCCTGTCGTTAGGGCCCGTGTTGCCACGGTGCTGCAACGTCAGTTGTTTGGTTCACTCTGTCAGGGAGGTTTGCATTAGCTTAATGAGGACTGCTCAAGGACAAACAGTCAGCAGAAATCCACCGCGAGAAAGAGAGAGGGACGGCGGGCGAGTTCGTATGTGCGTGCACGCGCCCGTGCAAATGTATTCTAATACTGAATCGCATTATTCAGTAATCGAATCTAAGAATCACAAAGGCATCCCAGGTAAGGTTTCAGCTGCTGTCAGGTATCTGCGAACACACTGACAAAGCAGTGATGGCACCGACGCTGAACGCCACACATCCCACACAGCATTTATGCAATTGATTTTCAATTGATTTTTTTTTCCTGCATGCAAATGAAGCGTATGTACATTTGCCGGATTACATGCATCCGCGTTTGACCGAGAGCATCGCAGGAGAGGTTCATCGTGGATTGAACGGCGTTTCAAAGAGCACGTCAAGCGCTGTCATCCCGTCAATCCAATGTATGATAATCTTGGTGTGTGTGCGTAGGCGTGTGTGTGTGTGTTAGACATTTTTTGGCTGTGTGTGCTGTTTCAGTGGTCTTTGAACAACGTATCCATGCAGTGAAGATCAGAGGCCATCCCTGACACCTCACTCCCATTAACCAAACATCAGCAGAATTTTATTCTCTCTCTGTCTGTCTCTCTCGCCCTCCCTCCCTCCCGTCCTCTTCCGCTGACTGGCAGTCTTCACGTGGTGATGTTCATTTGCCCCGGGGACGGGTGGGAGAGGAATAAGAGAGAGGGGAACAGAGAGATGAAGTTGGGGGGGAAAAGAGAGAAACAGACAGTGACCTTGGTTAGGGAGATGGGTAAATGATCAAACGAGCTGGCAGCCGTGTGTGTCTGTGTGTGTGTTTATGCCAAATGTGTGTGTGAGTGTGAGGTAAAGTAGGCGTAAAACAGTAACTCAATAAAGGATCAGTCACATCCAAGGAGCCTGGGGAGCCCACGCTGCTGACTGCGCACTTCAGCGGCTACGAAAGTGTGTGTGTGTGTGTGTGTGTGTGTGTACGTCTGTATGTGAGCCACAGGAGCGTAGTTGGATGCCCTCCGCTGAGCTCGCCAGCACCTGCTAATTACCTTTCTCTACAGAGCAATGCTTTTAGCAAGAAAGTGGAGGAGAAGGGGGGTGGGGGTGTGTGTGTGTGGGGGGGTATTGCTCCTCATCTGCGAAACACCTTGAATGTGACAGTTGCCAAGACGTGAGGCCGAGGCGGAGCAGGGGAGGCGGGCGGATTTGGAGCAGAAGATGCTGTGGTCAGCTAAGTGATGAAAACAATGTCATTTGTCACAGACGGAGAAAAGTGGCAGAAACCACGTCGCACGTTCACACTCGTCTCTGCTCCAGTAACCGCCGGACTCCCAGGACGTCCGCGCTCCTCGGCGGCCCCGGATGATAGTAAACGCATAAAGCGAGCAACTGCCTGATGTGAATACAAAAAAAAAAAAAAAAAAATCGCAGCCAAGTTTTATGTCCCTCCGCTGTCACGAGTCAGGAACACGCAGCTCTCAGGTTTACAAACAGATGGTCATCCATAATGCAGCGTCTTAGGTGTTTTTATGGGAGATGTCAAGCTGTGATGCATTATCGATAGGCAGAGTGCCATCTAATAAAGAATAACCACATTTAAAAAAAACACCAAACCAGGACTTCTGTGTATGGACACACACAGATTTACAGGTTGGATTAGTCTGTTTACTAGTGAATTTATTAGCAGATATAAATTAAAGAAACTTGTCGCCGGGTTGACGATGCACCTGAATGCTTTGATAGATTAAACAGGATAAACGGGTATCAGGCTGCAGGCGAGTTCCTCCACAGACTTGATAGATGTGTCAGAACGACTGGCGGTGTCGTGACATCTTTTACAGTCAGCCTCCGTCAGGACAGGATAGTTTTTGTGTGATCCTGTGGACAGACGGGCACTCGGGGAGCAACGACTTCCACCCAACCTCATATAAAAAATGCAGAATTTTGTTTCATTTAACAGATTACCAAGAAAATTAAACCGGTTCCTCCTCGTCACATGCTCCACCCCTCCACCAAGTTCGGTAAATCTCGGCCTGGTAGTTTTTGCCTAATCCTGCTAACAGACTAACAAAAAAAAACAAAAAAAAAAACAGCACTAGCAAAAACACAACCTGCTTGGTCGAGTTGTTGAAAGACACACAAGAATTATTTTATAGGGAGATGCACTGAACATTTCTGATGACGCCGATGTCTTTTTCCTGCTGAGGTTGAATGCACACAAAAGTATCTGCCGGATGAATGTAATGAAATAAAAACCAGTAGACATTGGAAAAAAAAAAAAGAAGATGAGGCATAAAGTGCAAAGTGAAGAATATAAAACACACAAGAGCAGGCGAGTGACTGCTTTATAATAATTATTGGGAAGAGGCTGATCCGATGTTGTGGAGCAGAAGCAAATGTTAAGTGTCACTCTGCTTCTTTTTATAGTCAACAAAAAATACACTTTAAAAGGATCAAAATATGAATTTAATATGTCCTCACTTGAAAGGAAAGCAAAGCCAACTGCTGTACATCTCTCCCTTAAAATAGGAAGCTACTTCTGTTCTATACTTCTGTTGTACAAGAACAACTGTTTGCAGGTTGGTGTTTACAATAGCAGGATATGTGAGATCGACTTGAATTCAGGGGTCGTGGGAATAAAGGAGCAGTGATGTGGTTTTCTTGAACAATCGCTGCGCGGTACAAAGGAATAAGCGACAGTATATCAGGTTTCAGGATCGGTTGATATTTCTCTCCTCCTTCTAGAAAACAGCTCCTTGGCCACTCAGACGAGCAGGGAGAGCAGTGACAGACAAGTCTACCAGAAACCCCCACCAAGCAGGGACGGCTGTGAGAGGGTATCTTACCCTGCGGGGCAGAAGCTCCCAGCAGGTCTCCACCACACTCCCTTCATCTTCCCGGAAGGCTTGTCCTCCATAGAGACCCTGCTCACGAACATCCAGGTGAGGCTCTGCCGGGGCTTTAGTATTATTATCCTCCGAGATGAATAGGAAGGGAAGTGAGCCACTCTTTGAGATTTCCTGAAGTGTTCAAAAAAGCGAGACGAGGCAGACATTTAGGACGCACGGTAATTGCGATGGGCGTGTGGTGACCTGCTTCTCAGATTGTACATGTCTTTGTTGTAGAAGAGTCACAATGAAAGCACTCTGCGGTCGGGTTTTCATTGAACAAAAAGAACACGTTTTTAACTCATCTGACCCAGATCTGATGGCAGGGCAATTTAAGCAAGTTAAAGAATCAGCTTTGACTTTTATAAAGATTAAAAATATATGTATTTTTATTGTCCTGCCAGGATTTCTTTATTTATTTACTGATTTTTGCATCTGTCCTGGCGTCCCTGCGGTGTGTAACCTGTTGTCGTGTGCCTCGTGTGTCTCCAAGCAGGGTCTGCTGAGGGTTGCCATAGAGAACGCCCGGGCACAGGAGAAGCAGGACCACCTGGAGAGGACGGAGCTGAAGATGGAGCTGGTCCGAGAGAGGGAGCTGAGGGAGACGTTGGAGAGACAGCTCAGCATGGAACAGAAAAACAGAGGTACACAGCACCACACCGAGCATCCCGGTCCAAACCGCGATGCTCGACAGCGAACAGCTAACCCTATCTTTACATTTATCACAGGAAATTATTTTCAGCTGACAAGTGTTGATTCACGTCTTGTTTGCTCCCTCATAGAACCTGAGTGTTGATTTTCCACTTAAACTCAGTTCAGCTGTGCAGCCAAACAAGGCTGCAGGTCCACGCTGACAGGACCTCCAGTGACTTTAAAAATCAGAGGAGGCAGAGAGGGAAAGTCGTCGTGCTGAGAGAGCAAATGCCAATCAGAGACAGCTTGTTTGATGAAGTCCGACCACACGGAGAAAGTAGATAAAGGTTAACCAGAATTACACCATCGTCTGGATGGATACACTTTCCTGACTGGCTGCTAGTTCTGCGTACATTGCACATGTAGTTCGGCTCAAGTTTAATCACTGTTCACTACCCAATCTGTAACCATGGCAACTTTAAAGAAGGCTCAGGAGGTGCAGTGGCGGTCAGAGTTACTGGTTCGATCCCCTGCTCCACCAGAGAGCAAGGCCCTGAATCCCCGGGACGAGCGGGATTATCATGTTTTAAGGAACAACGTGGAGGCGCGTCGCCACCTCCTCGTTATTATCCCTTACATAATATGTTCCGCCTCCCAGCATCATCTCACCTGCAGCCAAATGCGATGATTCAGTTTGGGTGCAAACTTCATTCACACAGTTCTGTCCCTCAAAGCTCTTCATGCAAAGAGAAAATGAGGTCAGCGAGCACAGAGACCATGTGCAAATATAATGAACAATATCCTACAGCGATGTTGAGCAATATTTGTTGACGTGATAGAGACGCCCACCTCGTAGGTTCAGATGTTGAACCCTTTTTGCACCTCATCCAGATGTTCTGCATGTTTGCTGGGTCGAAGGATCAGAGGCTTTTGTTTTGCAAAGCCAGTTCATGTCTCTTGCATACTTTGTCATCAGCCCCTCCTCCTCTTCTTCTGTATTAAGTTCTGATCCAGAAGCGTCTGAAGAAGGAAAAGAGGAGTAAGAGGAGACTACAGGAGGCCCTGGAGGAGGAGGTGAAACTCCGGGACCAGGCAGAGCACAGCCTGCTGCACACTGCCAACACACACACAGGTACAACACGGCTACACACAGACTAACATAAACACACTTGTTTCACGATGTGGTGAATTGTTTTTGAGCTTTTTGTAGTCAGTTGTGTTCGTGCTACGTGGCACCAAGCACACAGCCTTGACTGTTCATTAGCCTCTAATTAAGCGTCTTTATTAATTAATGAAGGCCATCAATCATCAGCGGCCCCTCTTCACACAGAGTCCGTGACCCAGGACAGGGATGTGAGTAACCATGACGACAACAGGCTGGACACCAAGGCAACAGTACAAGGTACAGGTGCTCGAGGAACCGGTGCTGTTTCCTCGTCATGTGGCGGTGCAAACAAATTACGTAGTCAGACGATCATAAGTGAGAAAAGATGCACAAAAGCGTCTGTCAGTGATAGTTTTAAAATTCTACACTGATCTTATGTAGTATTAAGTATTCATTTCAGTGTTTAAAAAGGGAGTTTTGTGTTTTAATACTTATAATTTGGAACAATTTCCTCATTAATTGTCTCCTTCATTAATCATTTTTTTCTTCATATAGAATGTATATAAAACATTTCAAAGTAATATAAGATGCAATGACATAAGGAGCATTTTATATCAAGAAGTCTTAACAAGCAATTTTCACTTGTTGCATTGGCTGATTATTTTACTTATTAGAATCTAAAAATATTTTAGTGTTTTGTAGGTTCCTCTGTCCTGCCTGAACAGAAAGACCAAGAGACGGATGGTTGGATAAAGGACCTGAACTTTGTCTCTCAGACAAAATATTTCCCGTAGCTGAGGGGTTCATTTAGTCCTCTCAGGTTGTTCCCTTACCTTAAGTGTTTACATTAATTCCAGTTACCGTCGTAATACAGCTCTTCAGTTACCGTGGTTACGCTTCACTCGTATCATCATTCGACAGCGTGATACTCAGAATTAGTTGGCTTCTCAGAAATGGACAACAACGGGAAGACAAAAAGAAAAGAAAAAAGATGAGACTGTTGTTCTCACGGAAGAATATAAAACGCAAATTATTCAAATTAAATCGAATCCAGCCTGAACAAATAGGACGAGATGTAGGAAGTAGTTACAGACAAAGTCAGTGTGAGAAATCTTGCTCTGAAATGAACCGTGCATTAGGAAATTAAGAAATATGAAAATATTACTGAGACAGAAAGAAAGGAGATAAACAAGCATCGGCAGTTTAAATGAAGTTTAAATGAAATCATGCAGCTAAATGTTGATGCAAGTGGCAGTTATGTTAACGTTTAGTCAGCAGGTTACAAAGCTGGTCCAGGTCATCAACACGTGCACGGTCTGCTTGAACGTCATGATTCTTGCTAATTCGTTTAATGTCCAGATCAATTTTAGAGATTTTCTAACTATTTGTGCATCACTCGATGTGTCCAGTGGGTTTTCTCTGTCCCTAGAAACACACCTTGATATCTCCTCCTCCTCTTCACTCACCATTAATTCAGCCATTGCCAAACAGATTATTTAGATTTTCTTAGAATGGTATGGGTCCCTTACTAAGGACCTTCCAGTCATGCATAAGGGGAATACTTAAGTAGTTAAGGGCAAATCATAAGAGGTCAAAGGGTTTTCTCTTTTCTCTTTCTCTCTTAGTCTCTTTTTTTTTTTTTTTTTATACAACTGAATTCATCCTTGGAGGAAAATTTAAATGTCACAAAACTCACAAAAATAATGATTATTATTGTGAGTGTTTCAACTCGCAGGTACATATTATTAGACCTTATCTAGTCTTCTTAAGACTAACTGCAGTGCCTCACTACAACCATGTTTAACTCCCACCAACTCAGACAGGACCTCATATTTCCTGGCCTCACCTCCTCGCCGCTGTTGACACTCACCTGACCGGTCGACTGGAAGCGCTTTCAGAGAAATCACAGGGAGACCACTTCTGAGAAATTGAACCACATTAGACATTAGCCAGTTCGCTGAGGCTGCCGTTGTAATGGAGACAGGCGTTTAATATATTTATTTACTGTCTTGACAGCGGGTAGATTAATGATAAGATCCCACGTGTTAGATCTTGAACAGAAAAAGAAACGGCCCTGCTCCCTGGCCCAGCCTCATCAAACGAGTGCAGCCCACCTCTGCTCCCCGCCGCGCCGCGCCAGGACCGCCGCACCAGACAGCGGGCTTGTTCAAAGGCAGTTTTTAATTGAATGCCAGTGAAGCAAGAAGAGAACTGGCCACTAATTAACGGCTGTCTTAATTGTCCTCGTGACGAGTTTGTTTGGACATAATTTGCATAATTAACACCCAGTAATAAATCATTTAAAGGGGAATTGTCTGTCAGACAGCGGGGCAGGATGCGGCTCCTTTGTGCCAGGAAGTTTTATCGCCAGAAACAGCGACCAGGGGCCGAAAAAACATGTTCGACTGAGCCTTCCTTATTAACCATCTTTTATTAATGATCTTATGTCAAGGCTGTGTAGGAACATGTGCGATATTTATATTGTTTTATTAATAACATACCATCTGATTTGTTTAAATAGTTGTATTTGGTTTCTGTGTGGCTTTCAGAGGGCAGAGTGTTCCTTCAGACAGCTGGAATGTACTGAAGACGAGGTGGAGCGCTGGATGGAAGGAATAACAGAGCGATGAAGACTTCTCGGTTATGAGATGTACATCAAACAGGCATGCTCAGTCGTGCGAAGGCATCTGGGATACTCCTCCTCCTCCTCCTCCTCCTCCTCCTCGAGAGGACACCGCTGCAATTTCAAGGGGTGACATGAACTTTTCCATTGTTCTCTGGTTTAATTTATTCCATTCGTCACCAGATCTCGGGCCGTAACTGGAGCCGTACTTTCTCCTGATGATGTGTGTTTCACTGTGTTTTATTTCAATTTTTTTTTAGACCCTAGCTGACCATAGTTGTTTTGTCTGTGCTGTTTTATCTGGACACAAGTGATCAATACAACTTGTAACGGAGGTGTGTACATATCTATAGTCATCATTTTTGTTTATTATTATTATTATTATCAAACAAACATAATGGCATGTTGTACAGTCAGTACATGACTTGTATTGTGTATGTTATGCAGTAGTGCAGTTTGACAATACAAACAATACAAATCATTTTTATGAAATTGTGTCCCTGCGTCTTTATTTCCGTCACACACACACGCGCAGGTGAAGAGACGGTTTAATCGGTTTCTTTGAAATACATCTGAAAAGTTTGTTTTTTTACATTTAGAAGAATTTGTTTGGAGACAAACCAATTGGTTTTGCGCTCTGTGACGTCTGTAAGATAAGAGGAAGAGGGTCTGTGACGTAACTGACTGACGGACAGGAAGGTGGTGAGCACCTGTCCTCCCCTGTCGACATGCTGCACTGAAGCCTGAAGATGTCTTTTGGTTTTAAACATTTCCGTGAGTGAAGTATCTCAGGAGCGATTTGATTCAAATTTGGCACAAACGTCCACTTTGTCTCCAGGATGAACTGATAAGAATCTGGGGGTCAAAGGTCACTGTGACCTCACAAATAACTTTGGTTCTGGTCATAACTTTAGACTTCATGACCACTATCAAGCAGTGTTGGGTTTTATTGGGTCTTTATCCGTCTGCTTCTTTTCATGTGAAACGTTCATGCTGCTGTCTCTCTTGCAGAGGGAATCTGAATTTGAATCTTTATAGTCCTGCTAAGGTGGAATGAATAAAGAAATATATTTACCCTTATTCAAAAAAGCATTCAAAGCACCCGAAACACCTTTGCAGCAGTGCAGATTTTGCACCGGGCGGCCTCGTGTTAATGTGCAGCGTGCTGTTTCCCTGCACAGGCAGATAAGCTGTGATGCAGCACTAAAACAATACCTCTGTTGCAAGCAATTCTTCCTAAACGCAGAGTGGCTGACAAGAGGGAAGCAATGATTCACAAATGAATGTGTGAATGAGTCATCAGCTTTTCAGATGACCACCTCTGAGGCTGTCTGGAACTACTTAAAAAAAAAAGGGTTTGTGTCTTCATTCAGCACCGCGCTACTGTTTCACTCGTATCTGTCTCTGTGTCTTTCACACACATCCCACACAATTCACCGACGGGCATTGTCCTGCCGAGAGATGTGTAATGGAAAAGATAAATGGAGGATAAAGCTAAGGTGACAGGGCCTTGCATGCATGTGTATTTGCATGCGTGTGCGTGTGTGTGTCCGCATGCGTGCTCTGCACAACAGACCAGCAAACCATCTGCTCATCTCCTCCTAATGAACAAAGCAAACAGCAGGAGTCAAGGCTGTCTCCAAATCTGGTGTCTCTTTATTGGTAAGCACACACACATACATATTATGCACACACATCTCTGCACTGTTTAATCTGATTATCTTTGATTTAGAACAGGGTTGAAGCAACCTTTTTAGACCTTACTCCTACATCAGAGACGGAGAAGGTCTGAAACACAATTAGCAAGCTGTTCCTGGGCTCTGCCTTGCAGTCACATCTGACCACAGGCAACCAAATAGAGCTAATGGCTGGGAACTAACCAGTGGGAACTAACGCGCCACTGCATCTGTGGAGAATGAGGAAACGCAACACTATTAGACAGCTGTTCCCCATATCATTTCAAATGTACTTGGACACAACCTAAGCATTGGATCAATCGTCTGCGGAGCGATCATGTCCGGACATGAAGGTGTATACACTGTTTGATGGGAATAAAACTGGAAGCACTGACGTCTTGACAAGATAAGACAATGTGTGCATGAGGACCAAAATAAAAAAGGTGTTAATCTGGACTTTGTGCAGCTGCACATCCCACTCAGTGGCCCTAGGATAACTAAATCTGCTCCCACTCTGTCAGAGAGTGGGACATGTGTCTTCAAGACGTGAAACTCTCCCTGTGGGCTGGTTGTATGTATATTCAACTCATTAACACATTATAAAACCAGAGCAAATGGTCTTAGAGGGGTGGGTTTAGGCAGTCCCCTTTCATCCTGAGGGTTAAAGGGGACTGCCTTTCATCACAAGGATCAACTGGCTGCAGCATCTTGTCTGTTAAATTGCCTGCAAGCATGACATCAAAACCGAGCTGCAGGGCTGCTGCAGTTGTTAGGTCAGTGATTCTCAACGTACGGGTATTCACAAGTATCTAAATTAATATGACAAGTGAGAATGCACTGTCGTGCAGTGCGCATAATCTGTCACATCAGCTTTCCCAGAGTTTTTGTTCTTTTGAGGGCTTATCAAATATTATATACATATCCCCAAATATGTTCAAGTGTCCCTTTAATTAGTCAATTTAAGAAATGAAATCGAATAAAACTTGTTTAATTATGACAAAAAATGTAATCATGATCATGACTCAACATAACATATTGCTAATCAATCAACCATCACTAACATTAATTTATCTGGAAGGTTAAACAACCATTGAGTGACTAATAATGGTTACTTGAATATAAGCGTATTAAATGTTAATGTTTGTATTCAAACAAGAAAATGTAAAAAATAAATAAATCAGCTCAAAGTAATGAAATATGTGACATTATTTTGAAAATGATTAAAAATCATATCATGTTTTGGGAATTTTTCAGATATTTTAGGACGGCAGTAGTTCAACTCCCACCCCAATGTTGACTCTATGGCTAGAGTTATTTAATTACATTTCTTATATTTGTTTTTTATGTTCTTTGCTGTGAATGTTGTGGCAGATAGTAGATATAATGAGAAGAATATATATATCCAAATAGAGTATTTCCTTAGTTAATAGTACTATTTTAAATTTGTCTTCAGCTGGTTGTCAATACAGAGCAACAGCGCCCTCTAGATGTCAGTTGTTCCTAAAAATCATCTGATCGCGAAGTGGTATCTTTTGGTTCAGTCGGGCTTCTGTAGCAGATCCCCTTTCTTTCTAACAGTCTAAGCATGGGTCCCTTGTGCAACTTTACCTTGGTGGTTTGGTGTTAGTTTCTGTGTTGCCGATTGACGCCTGGATCCCGTAGCTCATCTCGACACCATGTTTAGCACCACCGGTTCCCGGGGCCTCTGTAAGTATCCCGGAAGCAGCGATTTCCTGCCGCCAGGCTGCCGCAGTGCCCCCCTGTCAGTGCTAGCGGCTTAAGCTAGCGTAGTTTATTTACGTTAGCATTGCGATGTCATTCAGAAACTCGGCGAAGAATTTATCTACTAGAACTGAGTTTTGTTCATTTACGACCAATATTTTGCCATTGAATATATTCTATTGATCAGCCAAGTTGTCATTAAATTGTTCTTAATGCTTTATTTGGATAACCATTAGCTTCTGCTAACGTTACAATGTTTGCTAATCTTTCCGGAGTCGACCTATAAACAAATAAACACTTAGCATACAAGAAAACGCTGTCAGGATTTACATGATTAAAGGTTAAAGTATTAAAACCATCAGATAACGTCAACAATTCATATGCAGAAGCTGTCAAATAAAACGACATAGCAGGAGGTCACATAACTATTACGTCTCTCATTAAAAGTTATTTACCTCTGGTTTCTCTCGTGTGTGTGGGTTATGATATTAGTTTGACGTTGGCAACTTTGCACATTGATCTATGCTGACCTGTTATGATGAATGATATTTAAAATAGTGGAACCTGTAACTCTCTTGAAACTTATGCAGTGCTGCTTCTCTAAGTGTCTCGTGGTATGACCTATGTCCTGTGTGTGATTCCAGACAAGGCCCCTCTGTGTAAAGGTCTCCTGCTGGTACTCAATGGGCTGACGGTGATGCTCACCCTGCTGCCACAGTACCAAGAGCTGTTCGTTTACAATCTGCAGGCCGACAGATGGCAGCACCAGGTTTGTCTCCAGCATCTGTCTGTTTTTTTTAGTTCTTTTTAGAGTAGAGCGAGGCTTAACCACAACACAGGATATCTGTACATTATTGCTGAGACTGTATGTGACTGTGGCCGCCACTTTCCTCTTCTTCATATATAAACAACATTCTTCGGCATCTATTTTGATCTCGTAGAGAAAAACACTGACTGTCGTCAAGGCATTGGCATTGTATCTGTTAAAATAAAAAGTTAAGGGACTTCATGTATGAGATACGGCATGATGTTTGACTTTCATACGTTGTGTTGTGCAATAAAGCTGTTATTACAAGATGGCATGAAATCTTTTCCTTTGTTTTGGCTGTGTGTTTGTGTGTGTGCGTGTTGAACTCTGACCCACCTCCTGCTGCAGGTGTGGAGGTTGTTGTTCGGCAGGCTTGTCTGTCTGGACCTAAAGGACGCCTTCTGTAGCAGCCTGCTCACCTATAACTTCCGAATCTTTGAGAGGAGGTTTGGCACCAGGAAGTTTGCTGTAAGTACCGAAAATGTCCGAATGAAAGAATGGATGCATTCATTGAAAGTGCAGGTGTGAATGTAATGTTTTAGAATACAGTGTCACACAGTATCAAGCATTGAACTGGTCAGTGGTACATGACTGGCTTGTTTTTATTTTCCTCTCAAAGAAAAGCAAAACTTTAAGATACTTTGATTCTATAATATCTTGAGTGTAAAATCATCAGTCAGACACACTGTGAATGCTCTCAGTTATATGCTGCGTGAGAAACATCATGTTCCTGAAAATGCAGCTTCTTTTTGAAGCGATGGAAAAATATTTTCTAGATTTCTAACCATCATTATTGGTGTTGTTTATGCCCCAGTCCTTCCTCTTGGGAACCTGGTGTCTCTCTGCACTCACAGACTACCTGCTGGTGCAGGCTTTCCAGTTTCTATTTGACTACGAGGTGGAGGAACTGCCTGCAGGAATGTGAGTAACATGGTCACTGTAGTTGCTACAGTTTATGCTTAGATCTGCTGATGTGGACTCAAACAATCGCTGTTAGTCAATATATATTTGTCCCATTACCTAAACACAAATGCTATTGCTGCAAAGGCTTTAATATTTGTAGGTAATTTGATCACATGAAATTGTGATTGAAATTGTTTGAACTCCCTCCAGTGTCTTCTCTTGTCACCCTCACACTCTCTCGACTTGTCCCTCTCCCCTCTCGCAGGCTCGCTCCTGTCTTCTCTCTCTTTGTGCCTTTCTACTTGTCCATCCCCAAGATGCCGGTCACCCAAGTCCTGGGCCAAATCGACATCACCAACAAGTCCCTGGTCTACATAGTTGGCTTGCAGGTAAGTCCGTAGGTTGCTGGTATGTTCATCTATTTTCCTTATGAAATAATTGAAAAGGATTTTCAGCTACCGTACTTTTCGGACTATAAGCCGCTACTTTTTACCGCATTTTTCGACCCTGCGGCTTATATAACGGTGCGGCTAATCTATGGATTTTTCCAGCTAACGGCCAATCGGGGAAATCCCAAATCTATGGATTTTACTGGTTACAGTCCTCCGGAGGCCGGAAAACAGCGCGCAAAAAGTAAAAGTGGAACCGCGAGTGGTACGAGAGACAGAACGACAGCACCTGTTTTTGTATCACCAACCTTGTTGTGAATAAACCCCGTTCATATTGTTTTAAAGTGGACTCCGTCCATCATTTACAAGCGAGACAGTTTGTGAGACATCGTCATGATGGAAAACAACCGTAGAAATGCATATTGTAGCGGCCCGTCAGTGTGTGTCAAGCTAGGACATTGACTGTGTGTTGGGACTTCCGGGAAGTGAGGGGGAAGTGACGTGTGTTTAGGTGTGTGTGGTGCCGGTGAGAGAGACGAGCTTGACTGTTCTTACGTGAGTGTTCTTTGTTATACGGAGATATTCCAATAAAGACGGATATAAACCCTCTCTGCCTCCACGTTATGAGACCGTTACAATATGATGCAGCTTTTAAATTAAAGGCATCAATCTGGCAGTAGATCGCTGCCGGTACGTGGCTGGGAGCCACCGTTTAAGTTAGAACAGGGGTCTTCAACCTTTTTAGCCCAGGGACCCCTTGGATGAGAGAAAAACAGAGCAGGGACCCCCACTTGAAATTCCCCCACCCTTTTTTTTTTTAAAATATAAGCCTGACTTATAATAACTTTTAAATGTATTTTATT
>CAAKHC010000276.1:12620-65657 GCA_901007825.1 Macroramphosus scolopax
GAAGGATGAAGGAAGGAAGGAAGGAAGAAAGGGAAGAAGGAAGGAAGGAAGGTAGGAAGGGAGAAAGATAGGAAAGAAAGAAGGAATGATGGATGAAGGAGGGAAGAAAGGAGGAGAGGGAGGAAGGAAGGAAGGAAGGTAGGTAGGGAGAAAGATAGGAAAGAAAGAAGGAATGATGGATGAAGGAGGGAAGAAAGGAGGAGAGGGAGGAAGGAAGGAAGGAAGGTAGGTAGGGAGAAAGATAGGAAAGAAGGAAGGAATGATTGACGAAGGAAGGAAAAAGGAAGGAAGAAACGAAGGTAGGGAGAAAGATAGGGAAGAAGGAAGCACTGATGGATGAAGAAAGGAAGGAAGGAAGGAAGAGAAGGAAAGAAGGGAGGGAGGGAGTATAAACATATATGTTTACTGTATATATGGGCATGTATATCGTATATATACAGTTAATATACAGTATGTGTATATATTTACACACATACTGTATATATACTGTGTATTTGCTGTATATGTACTGTATACAGTGACGCCGACTACAAACATGTCAGCTTCTTTTAAGAAAAATTATCGAATCTGATAACTGCACATTTCTTCAGTCACAGAAGGACAAACTGTCCCTGAATGATTGTGAACTGCGTCACACGTGCATCTCACCCGGCTTCACCTTCTTATGTTTCATCTGCTCTGATCTGAGCGAGCTCCACTGACCCGCAGAATTAGGATGTATAGAAAACACACGGCAGTAATCTGCTTTGCTACAGATGGCTGCTGTTGGAGCTCAGCATCTTTGTCCCCGGAGGACGGTTTGACTTCTGCATGAGCGCTCCAGGAGTCTAAAGATGGAGGGGAGGGCTGATCAATCAACTGATCCATAACTGATGCATCACTTCATCACAGCTTTGTTATCAATACTGCTATTGACTTTACTATTAGACTTATCAGAAAGATTCATTCACAATAATACAATAACTAGTTGGTTGAAGGTGATGCAGACGTCGTTCACAGCTGTATCACCTGTATTGATCTTTACGGTAGCTGCAGCTGATAGTTACTAGTTACCGTCACCTACAGCAAGCTGACCGGGCGGCGTCACCGACCAGGTGATCAGGTCGATCCTGCACTTCCTGCAGTTTGTGTTTCGAAACAATAAATTCATCGACTACAGATTGAAGAAAAAAAGGCAGAGAGGAAAAAGAAAGAGTGAAAGAGCAAGTGAATAGTTCAGCTCATACTTTTTGACGTCCTCACATCCGGCTGTTTACTGGCCGCTGTGCACGCAGGCAGGCGATCAATCCTGTGTCACGCAAAGAGCGATGTCAAGAGGTATTCCGCTGCTCGCCGCTTCTTCCACCTGACACAGCGAGAGGAGGATGAGAGAGAGAGAACGGTACCGTGAGACAGAGAAGGCACGCAATTCGACTCCCCTTTGTGTATGTGTGTGTGTGTGTTGGGGTTTGTGTGTGTGTGTGTGTGTGTGTGTGTGTGGGTCTGTGTGAGAAGGGCTGCTTTCACATGCACAGAAGTTACATCGAGCCCACTCTGCTGGAGAGACGTCTCCAGAGCAGGAAAACACATGTACTCAAATTCTGTGAAGACACACACACAAACATAACACACACACACACATACATACATACATACATACACGCACACACACACACACAGAGCTGTCAGGACCTCTGGGGCCCCAGAGGTCCGTCCATAATGGACAGAAGAACCAAGAAGAAGAAGCGTGAATATGAGGAAGGGTTGGAAGGAGAGGAAAGACGAAACGAAAGGAAAGAGGAGATAGAAAAGGATAAGGAGAGAGGAGCCGTCCAATGTGTCCTTAAATCTTCTTTCAAACCATCTGAACTTTCCGTCCAGCTGTTCCCAGAGGCCTCGATTCACCCTCGTTGGATAACGAGGCTAACGAGGCTAACAAGGATAAGCTGAGACGTCTTTCTTTCATCATCCCTGTGTGTGTGTGTGTCTTTGTGATTGGTGTGTGGGTCTTTGTGTTTCACTGTGCGTGTGTTTCACTTTGTGTGTGTGTGTTTCACTGAGTGTGTGTGTGCCTCACTCTTTGTTTGTGTGTGCTTCACTCTGTGTGTGTGTGTGTTTCACTGTGTGTGTGTGTGTGTGGGTGTTTTCATTCTATCAGCTGATTTGGATTATTTTAGTTTTTAATTTCAGAGCCGAGTCTTTGTTTGATTATTTGAGATATGACATTTGGAAATGACATTTACAGAGAATTAAAAAGCAGCGAACGGACAGTGAGGAGGAACAGGAAGTGGACCCGGATAGAAGAGCAGCGCACAGGCAGGTCACCATCATTAACCTTCTAATCAAAACGTGGCAGAGTAATTAAACACTTCTGATCCTAATTTTAGAGGAATTAATCATGTGAATACGGAGCTCGTTGTTGAGTCTCGCTCCTCATCCCCACCTGCCTCCTCGCTCGGGGTTCTCGCTACGAAGTGACATCATCTCACTTCCTGCTTTGCTGTGGTCAAAGCAGATTTCAACCACAGTCTTTCCCGAGCCAGACGTCAACCATCACGTTCATATCGAATGAGTAAAGTAGTTCTGGAAGGAGTGTGTGTGTGTGTGTCTGTCAGTGTGTGTGTCTGTGTGTGTGTCAGTATATGTGTGTGTGTTTGTGTGTGTTCTAACTGTTAATGATTTCATGCATGAAAATGAAAAAAGACAGAAAAGAGCAGGAATCGAGTGAAAGCGAACGAGAAGAGAGGACATCTGCTGTTAGCCGCAGGGTGCGAGTCCACGCCAGCAATATGTCCGAGCCGCTGAACGCACACACCGACCACCAGAACCAGCTGGTTCCACTGGTTCTACACACTTTGACTGAAA
Organism: Macroramphosus scolopax; assembly: GCA_901007825.1. Taxonomy (NCBI): domain Eukaryota; kingdom Metazoa; phylum Chordata; class Actinopteri; order Syngnathiformes; family Centriscidae; genus Macroramphosus; species Macroramphosus scolopax. The sequence continues at coordinate 15,465 of CAAKHC010000276.1, forward strand.
GCATGCAGATTGTTGAAGTGGGGTTGATCAGGTGACAGCGAGGCGACGGACGCTGAACGTAGATCAGCAATCAGACATTAGAAAAATCTCCTGTCAATGTTCATCACATCAATTTCCACGTTTGTAACAGAATATTAGTGACACTGAACATGAACCAGCCGTCGCGTTGGTCACCCAGTTGATTACATGTTGAAGTCTGTTTGAAACGGCATGTTGCTGCTTGTTGCATCGAGGTTGCGCCTCATTAGCATCGGGTTCAAGTGACGGCGCTGCTGTCTTTTAGCATAGCATTAGCATAGCATAGCAACATCGGTCAGGCCCAGTGACGGGCAGCACAGCCCACTGACACTCAGCCAGACCCACCACTACAGCTACAGTGGAGGAAACAGCATTTGATCTCTTGCCAATTTTGTAAGTTTGCCCACCAGCAAAGAAATGAACAGTAATTCATTTTAATAGTTTGTTTATTTTAACAGTGAGAGGCAGAATATCAAAAAAGAATCCAGAAATGACATTGTATTAAAGCTACAAGTTGATTTGTGTTTGATTGAGTGAAATAAGTATTTGATCCCCGACCAACCAGCAAGAAGTCTGGTGAGATTAGTCCTCCCGCTTTGAGAAAGGACTCCTAATCTCAACTCGTCATTTTCTATACAGGTCTCTGAAAACCGTGTTCAACATGGAGGACACATTCAGAACTGGGACTTAAGGAGGAAGTTTGAAGTCTTAGAAGACAGGAAACAGAAGTTAACAAGTTTCAAAAGTACCCCATGAGAAGTTTTCCCTGTTATGATTGAACCTTCTCTTTGTTTATCTGAGTTTTATTTATGAGCTGAAAGCTGAAACAATGTTGGTCTGGTAAAGACTCAGCCACAGGATATGGGATGATCCAGGCTCAGACTCGGGCTCGGGCTCAGATCAGATTTGGGGTCAGGGTCAGACTCAGGTCAGATTTGGGGTCAGATTTGGGGTCAGGATGAGACTCAGGTCAAGATCAGGCTCGAGGTCAGGTCTGGCTCTGGGTCAGGTTTGGGGTCAGGGTCAGGCTCAGGTCAGGCTCGGGTCAGGTTCGGGTCAGGTACGGGCTCAGGTCAGGGTTAACCTTAGCCACCTCAGCTGACTGAACTTGAAACCTCATGGACCTGCAGCATACTACACAGACTGTGTAGCATTCTGCTTCACCTTCGATAACCTCTTTTTCAGCTTTGCAGCGGTCGTAGAGGAAGGGAGGGGAAATAAAGAACAAATGCATACTTGTACCCAGATGCTCCCTCATTTCTTCCTCAGTCCTCTGCTGAATTTAACACAAACAATTCGTCACCCAGTTTAGCAAACAGAGGCCTAATTCACATCAGCGTGAGTCCTGAAACCCCAGAGGCTGATTTCATGCCGTCTGAGGCTGAGCGCTGCTCCAACTGACCAATTTAGAAGTAAAATTGAACACAACTGAAGGCAGCAGGAAGATATTTGTGTTTACTGATCAGCCTCAGTGGCCAGCTGCTCCCAGAGCTGCCCAGAGGAAAAGACAACAGACTCGTTAGTTACTCAAATCAGGCTGAGTCAGGACGACTGAACAGGAGGTTTAAAAACAGCACAATAGATCTGCAGAGGAGGACGAGCGAGGAAGAAACATTCAGGCTGTCATGAGACAAAAACAGACAAAGACTTCCTTCTGTTTCATTAACCTCAACGTGAAACGTTTCACCTCAGCAGACAAGAAAAACTTTCCTCCATGTTCAGACTTTTTGTTGTTCAGTCTTTCATGTGCAGATAGAAATGTGCATAAAACAGGCGAGTTTGTCTTCAGTCTTCCAGCCAGAAACATTCCAGCTCGCCTGAATCACAATGAAACATTAAAGTCCCTCATCTTCTCTCACTGCTGTTGTGTTTCAGGTTTAGAGATGGTTGTAATGGAGCGGACATATTGTCTTCAATGCAAGCACGCACGCACAATGGTGACCGGAAGACACATCGCTGTCCCTTTGTGTGTACCAAAAAAACATAATCTGAACCAAACATAACCTGAACTAAACCTAATCTGAACCAAATTAAGTCTGAATCAATCATAACCCGGCATCACAATCCTGCCACGATGTAACACACCAAAGAGAAATGGTACAAAAGTGTGGTCCATCTGTGATTGTCCTTCCTGGTGCCGCCTGCATATCCATCAGGCCTCCTGCAGTGATCGGAGCCTCTGGCTTGACATCAACACTAGAAAAGAACAAATGAGTATTTATGGTTATTAATTATTAAACACAACAAGATGTTTTTGTTTAATTTGTAGAGAAAAGAGAGACATTGAGTCCTGACATGAAGGGAGAGAGGGAAGTGAGTCAATGTGTGCATGAAGGACGGCTCTGTACCTCAGTGGCGATGGCTTGAAGATGACGTCGGTGAAGGCTTGTTCAGGCAGTCGAGGACGGCCCTGCTGTACTGGTCAACATGGGCCAGGTGTCTGCTGAGGTGGACCAGGAGCAGGTGGTTGGCAAGCAGGATGCTGGGAGAATCCAAATTTAAAAGTAATTTTCTGGCCAGTCAAAGAGAAGAAGAATAAATGAGGAGCCAACTGCCAGCCAGCGAGCCCGAGAGACAAGGTGGAGAAATCACAGGGCTTCATCAACGGATTATTGTAAAGATGACATCCTGCAGGAGAGCCGAGGAGAATACTTGTATGAGCCCGGGTTCATAAAACCGACCGTGTTTGCAGACGACCAGACTTACTGACGAGCGTTCTCACCACAGGCCCTCGAACAGCCTGCTGTGAGTGGCGTTTATGACGGGGGAGCTCAGTGGGAGAACAAAGACCTGCACTGAACACCACGCGGATCATTGTCACAGGAACAGAGTGTGTGTGTGAGAGAGAGAGAGAGAGAGAGAGAGAGAGAGAGAGAGAGAGAGTGTGTGTGTGGGTGGTGATAAATGACTGACAAACTGCTGCAGCCTGATGGGGTCATGGAAGTCATCTCTCTGTCTTACCGATCTAAGAGGACAACCTAACACGCACGCACGCACGCACGCATGCACGCATGCACGCACGCACGCACGCACACACGCACACACACAAACACACACCTTCTGTTATTATGGATTGGGATTGACCCTGCCGGTCGTTAGCGGTCAAGGCTGCAGAGGGTGCTTGGACGTCCATCTGGCCCCCGGGGGACAGGAGGAGACTGGACAACGGACGCTTCGGAGGAGAGTGGGAAAGACAAACTAGTTAAGCTGAGCTTTGCCCCACCCCTCCATGATGTTGGGGGGGCACTGATGTTAGTTCAAATGTTCTGTTCCCTGATAACTCCAGCGCAGACTCTGTTACCACATGACATCACAAGCGTACGGTGGCGACGTATCCAGGAGGCTAAACGAGGTCGTTATTGGTGGTGAAGTCTTGTAAACGCTAGCGGAAGCTGGTATTGCAAAGGAAACAAACCATTTCAGTCAGGTCAGAGCTCGGTGCTCAATATGATGACATGATATGATGACATCTTCTGTTGAATCATTTAAAAATGAAACAGACACTTGAATAGAAACTAAAAAACCCTAAATATTGCTGCACGATGAATTCACAATAATCATCTGTTGTAATCTCCTTTGGTTTCCCTGAAGAAGAAGTTGGGTCTCTGGGATTAACCTCACGTCACCTGCACGGAATACATGATGCACCTTTTAAAGTGGCTTTGACTTTGAATGTTTCCATGAATAAATAAAATTAAAAAGTGCAGTCACTTCACAGGCTGTGGGAGAGAAAAGCGCCTCCGTTATTGAAGGTGTTTGTTGGAGATCCTGGAGTGGATCCTGGCGGAATACGTTTTTTTTGGGAAGCGGTGAAACTTTTCAAAGGTTCAGATGATGTTGGCAACATACTCGTCCGTCTGCCTCCTAACTGCCGCATCCATCACTCTCACGCATAACACAAAACTCACGGGAGGAGTTATAAAAAATACAAGCGACTTTTTGAGTCCCTAAAAGCCGGGTTGGGGGGGTTAAGAGGAGCAGGAAGGTCAGTGCTGTGGAAAACAGAAGAGATTTACTTGAGTGTTTTTAAATCACACAGCCGTCAGGAGATGTTACGCTGACGAGAGGCTGCAGCCTCGTCGGCTTCACATCCGGACACAGCAGAAACATGCCGGCTGTGACGAGTGACGCGCTCACATCTACTGACAGACACACGAAAACACTCCAACTCCAGGAAAAGTCTGGAAGTTTGGATGGCCCAATATTTCCACAACCTTCCGTGTGTTCAGGCAGCTGGGAAGTTACTCATTCGGAGACGTCCCATTTCAGTTGAGAGCGTTAACGTGACAAAAAAAACAGGCAACATGGCCGCCCCCAGAGATCGTCTGTAAACGGTTCTACAGAAGAACCCAGAAGATCTACACAAGACGGTTCTACAAAACAACACAACAGGACGGTTATATAGAAGAACCTAACAGGAAGGTTCTACAAAACAACACAACAGGAAGGTTGTACAGAACAACCCCACAGGACGGTTCTACAGAAGAAGCCAACAGGAACCGTTTGAAAGATGCTCTCTTTTCATCCACACAGGTTCCACTCCAGTGGGAACAGATGAAACAACCCTTTAAAAGAATAAATCAGTGTGGATGAACTTCTCTGGACTCTCTCCCTCCCTCTCTGTATATTTAGAACAAGTGATGATGAGGATGAGATAACATCATCCCTTCATCCCGCTGTCACACTGCGGCTGTGTGTGTGTGTGTAGTTGTGCAGTGTGAGATGTAATAACAATAACATGAAGTCTCAGTGATAAAACACTTTAACAGCAGTGAAATGTTCCAGACGTTTGATTATTATACTTCATTAAAGTTCTTCTCTGCATTGTGAGAATATTTTGGTCAGTTGACGCCTTCAGAGGAAATCAACACTTAGTTTTGAGATTAAGAATATAAAGAAGAAGGTCATTCAGGTTCAGTATGTGTGTGTGTTTACATTAACATGAAGCCGCTCACCTCTCAGTCTACCATCTGTCTTTGTTATTTCACTCACACACACACTGATGTGACTCACAAATGCAACAGGCGGAACAAAGACGCGTCAGCAGAGAGAACAGAGTTCATCTGACGGCCAAAATGAAATAATACTTGATAGAGAATCAGCATTAAAGGATGAAGCAGTTCTCACACAGACGTGCTTTATATTTCCACCAGTCTCTCGGTGAAGAATCACCTTGAGTGTTTGTGAGTTCATTCACAGTTTGAGTTTGGTCAGATGTTTGAAGGTCCCTCTGCTGATCTTCAGGAAGGTCTGCCTGTGAGGCTCCAATCAGGGCAGAATCAAGACGGCTTTAAGACAGTATTAGCCTGTAAGTTCATAGTGTGTTTCTAACAGACGCTGAAGCCGCAGGAAGCACTTCAGTTATTCATGTTCCAGGGCGACATATGGCAGAGGGAACCCTCCGAGACAGGAAGTGAGCCCGCAGAGATGAAGAGGAGGGAAGGGTGAAGAGCCAATGTCTGTGATCAACACGTTTACACTACATTTACAGGAAAAAGGTTGTTTGTTGTCAGCCAACCATTGCAGTAATGGCGATGACATCATTTCAACGGCATGCTGGGACATTAAGAGGACGGTGATGAGGAACCAGAGACATTAATTACATGCCTGCGAGAACTTTACTGAACTGTATTAAAAATCTGATGAGCTGTCGTGTCATATGATGGCGTCAACAGTCCAAACGGTCACTGGCAACATGGCAACATGGCAACATGGCAACATGGCAACATGGCAACATGGCAACATGGCGGTCCGCTCGGCGCAGTGTACGATGTCCTGACTCCATCATGTGTAGCACAACGAGACACAACCTCAGTGTGTCCCTGTCCTCCAAAGGTCTTTGCAAAGTGTGGAGAGTGTGTGTTCAAATGTGTTTGTGTAAGTTTGTATATTTGTGTGTATATTTGTGTGTATGTTTATGTGTGTGTATGTATGTGTATGTATGTGTGTGTGTTTGTGTGAGTGTTCGAGTGTCTCTGATCCCCAGCTGACTGTAAAGATGGAGGTATGTAATAGCTTATTGATGGGCGCCGGGGGAAGATGATGACATCACCTCCAACCAATGGCAGAGTTGGGCCGGATGGAGGCGAGGATGGAGGGATGGAGGGATGGAGGACAGGAGAGCTTTTTATTTATGTTTCGCTGAAGTCAGCGACTTCTGTCAACGAGGTAGGGAGGGGAGGAAATGGAATGGTGATGAATGACTGGGTGAGAAGGGAGAGAAAGAGAGAAGAGACGGAGAGACTGAATGAAGAAAAGATTACTTAACAGTTCCAAAGCTGCAGAGCTGAAAAGGTGGTTGAAAGAAAGAGGAGATGGAGGAGAGGAGGAAGTGAAGAGGAGTCGACGAGGAGAGGAGGAGAGGAACAGAAGAAGATGAGGTTGTCACATAAAAAGGAGGGAGATGCAGACCCTCAGTCCTCAGACTCTCAGTCCTCAGACCTTAGACCCTCAGACCCTTTTTCCGCAGACCCTCCGTACATAGTCCCTTAAGTCCCCGACCATCAGTCCTTCTGTCCCTCCCCCTGGACAGACAGACCATCACTACATTGCACATGTCCAGAACATATTCTTCACTTCCTTCCAACATTCTAACTTTTCGTTTGTGTGTGTTCACGTCATAAATGTTTTATAAGATCTCTCCGTTTCTATGAGTCCCAATCGTCACTACGGGACGTCAGCGATCGCATTCCAGGAGATTTCTAACATAACATGCAGCAGGTTTCTCTGAACATCTTTGCATGTGTGTGTGTGTGTGTGTGCGTGTGCGTTTGTGTGTCTGTGTGTGTGTGTTTGTCTGCGTGTGTCTGAGTAAATCTTGTCACCCCAAACATGGAAAACAAACATGTTTGCAGACCACATCAAATCTAAATCATAACTTTTCGGTACTCTCTCCTCCCTCCTTATCTCCTCCCTCTCTCCCCCTCCTCCCTTCCTATCTCCACCCTCCCTCTCTCCTCCGTCTTCCCTCCCTATCTCTTCCCTCTCTCCTCCCTCCCAATCTCCTCCATCCCTCTCTCCTCCTCCTCCCCAACCTCCCTCCTCCCCCTTCTCCTCCCGACTCCTCATTTTGACTACAGTTTGATGTGACTTCCCTTCCTCGCTCCCAAAATAAAGAACGGAGTCAGAGCGCCCCCTGGTGGACCACACACAAACTTTAGAAGCAGAAACTTTTCTTGTCTGATTTTGGGTCTGCAGGCTGATCCTCTCTGGGACATGAATCTGCTGTGTGCGTTCTCTCACCGTGTCTCTCGATGGCGTTGATGAGTCTCCAAACGACCACGGGAGCAGCGTCAGACAGAAGCTCCGCCTCCGCTCCTGAGAGAGAAACAAGATCGTCATTAATTAATAGGAAAACAACAACCATCAATTATTTCATGATCAGGCTTCATACAAACCCCCGAACTCTTCATTTATTCATCCAGTTCCAACATTCATTTTCTATTTACTTTACTTCCGTTTTTAATCTACAACATTGATCTTTTAGCTAAACAGTTTCTGCTCGTAAACAAAGATTAAGGTAAGACTACTGAATTAAAGGACTCGTTCAGTGTTTGGGAACTTATTTATGATGTTCAGTGAAGAGGTGTGTGTGTCGGTGTTTGTTACTCACACACACACACTAACAGGAGGACGGACAGTGACAAAGAGGAAGAAATAAACCAGAGACAGGTAAGGACGAGGAAGAGGAGGAGGAGATTGTCATTTCAGGCCATCACACTGGTAACAAGATGCCGTCACGCTTCAGCGGCCACCACATCAGTGTGTGTCTCTTCGTCTTCTTATCGATGTCTCACACCTCCAGCTCGCGTCTGACAACTGATCGCAGTAGGAGCGAACACAGACGGCGAGTGTTGGTGTCATCTCGCTAACAGACAAACTAACTAACAGGAAAATCACGGTGCAGTTTTGTTTTTTTCTTTGGTACAAAGAAATGGAATCAATCACGGAATGAAAATGAGACTTTGCGTTTCCTCCAGTCCCGCTGCTGCAAGCAGCCTGATGTCTGTTCGTTGTGTGTGCTGAATGTTAAACAGCCCGTTGGAGACCCGACGCAGTGATCAGATCAGTGTCTAAGCCTCTTTAAAAAGCCCAATAAAAGCTTGATCCGCCATCTCTTCCTGACCAGTCTCCCCTGACAGCCTCCCCCCACCTCCTCGCTCCCTGGGGGACACATTCAAACAAGCTTACAGTTCGTATACACAAACTCATGGACGCTGCCTTCGTCTGGAACTCACCTTTGGACATTTTGAAGTTAAATCAATCTCTCTCTCCCTCCCTCCCTCTTTCTCACTCTGACGGAGTATTTACAAGTTTACTCTCTCCGACCTGGTCGACTTCCAGGAGGACTGAGCTGTGGACTCGTCTTCCCGGGGCCATTAGACTGCCAGTGAGATGAACGGAAGATCTAAAGGCTTCCCTGTTCTCTCAGTGGAGAAGCAGCGCTGGCAGATGATTATTTAAATAGCAATGAAAGCTAAGTAAAATAATCTGCTTCAACAGTAAATGTATAAAAACTTTCTTGATACATCAGCGATAAAAACTCTTTCTTCACCTCTTCGTCTTCTGTCTGCTCCCCAGGTGTCTCTTCTCTTAACACATCAGCTCATCAGCTACTTTCTCTCCTGTAGCAACGAATGAATGTTATCACCCTTCCAGGGCAGGTTGGACCAATTCCACTCTGGTCTAACCTCGAGCATCAGAGCAGCATCAGAGGAGCGAGAGCGACCTCACTCCCTCCTCCTCGCCGTCCCTCATTAGCTAATTGAGACGACCTCAAATGGCAGCAATATGTTGTCATGATGAGAAAGCTGGTAGAAGTCGTTGTGAGGGCAGAGATGGTTCCTCACGAAGCAAGTTGACGGTAAGAAAGAAATGATTCTGTGGAAACACATTTCAGATGCGGCTTAGTCTACCTCGGCCCACCTCAGTCGACCTGGGTCCATCTTAGGACCGACGTAGGGCCCATCATTTACCCATGTTGGGCCTCCATGGAGACTGAGGACACAACTGCCCTCGACTGTACGCGTCACTGGTTCCAGTAGAGAAGGTCTGATAACAACCACTTAATGTTCTGATAAGTTCTGAACCTGCTGGGCAACAGGAAGCACTGCGAGATCAAATATTGATGTGTGAAATTCCACGTCTGCTGAAAACACACACACACATACGCAGACACACACACACACACACACACACAGGCACACACACAGAAACACACAGTTACAGAGGGAGGGGGCAGAGAAGAGGAAGGAAGAGAAGGAGCAGACAAAGAGAGGAGGAAGGACGGAGAGAGTGAATGGAAATTAAATCGGAGCGATAGCGGCGGCTTCTTGGTCTTATCTAAATTACAAACATGATGACCCAGCTGTGTCGCTCGCTGAGAGGCGGCTGTCTGCCAGTGACCACTGACACACACACACACACATCCACAGAGCCCTCATAAACCTGTCGGACGCATTAATCCCTCGGCTGTGTGCGTGTTTGTGTGCGTGTTTGTGTGTGTGTCGGTGTGTGCCTGTGTGTGTGCGTGTGTGTCTGTGGCTCCGTCCCTTGAGACCAGGTGAGCAGCGGCGATGAAAGAAGATGTCTAAATTGCTTTTTCCTCTCCAGCTCTCCTTCATTCAATCCATCTGATGTCCCAGCGAGCATGACAGTGTAACACACACACACACACACACACACACACACAGACACGCACGCACGCACGCACGCACACACACACACACACACACAGTTACAGTTACAGAGGGTAATAAGATAAGATGAGATAAGATGAGATAAGATAAGTAGTGCACACAATAAAGAGCATTTATAATACAATAAGAACCAATGACTAAGTACGGATGTATAGATGAATGCATGCAGTGTATGGAGGTTCCCCATCTCCATATGTCTAATTTCAAACTACATCCTAATCTTGCTGCTTCCCTTGCTCTCCCACAGGCTTACAACCGCACATGGACACACATGATATATGCTTTCATGCCCGTCCTACGCCTGGAACCCCCCCGATATGATTCCTGCCAGTGCTGCAGGAGCGAGCCAGTGTTTCTGCGTTTGATCTTTTTCTGCAGCCGACTCCACGGCTGAGCTTCCCAAAAACGTGTGTGTAGTATGTGTGCATGTGTGTGTGGGAAGAAGTCTTCCACACATCCTGCAGTGTTTCTACCATACATGTTAGTAACATTTGTGTGCGTCTGTGTGTGTCAATAATCCCTGTTTTTCTCACGCTCTCGACAGCAGCAGGCTCTTTGTCGTGAGCAAAAGCCGGGGAGATTTGAGGTGATGATGAGCTTCTCTCGCCCTGATCCTCTCTAAAACCGTCCTCGGTTCCTTTGTCTCGCTGCTGCCAGTCTCTGTTTACGGCTCTTTGAGGAAACATGTTCTCGTAACCATCTCTGGATTTGTGGTACAGAGCTGCCGGCCTGCTTCATCAGGGCGGCTCCGGCCTGAGCTGGAGGTTATCAGGTTTCAGCCTGATCCGGGTCAGGGAGGAAAACACACAATCCATTTCCTGATTAGCCATCAATCAAGAGCTCAAGAGCAAGATGGATTTAAGAAAGATGTACAATTCAGGAGAGACTGATGGAGTTCACAGGAATCTACGATTAATGTGGATTCAGATACGACTACTTTCTCTACTTCCTAAATCAATCTGAACAGATCATTTCGCTACGATTGGATCCAGCGAAGAAATTACAGAAGAACTAACAAAAGAAACAGCAGGAAGATCGGAAAAGACGGGAGGGGGTGCTGTCAAAGCAAAGCAATACAATGATAAATGGATAGAATAAATTGCCAAATGCAAGACGTACAACAACGTTTTTAAAGGACAGCTGAGAGGCCGGAGGTGAGACGGGGTAGCCTGACGAGGGACGGATGGAGGAGGAACGGATACATGAAGAACAGATTGTTTGAGAGCTAATGGAGAAGGGAAGTGGTGTTTTATTAAATGAGAAAACTACGTGAAGTGACGGGGGGTGTGGGTGCGTGTGCGTTAGTCTGCTTGTGTGTTAGGACCTGACAAGCAGCTAGTAGAGACTTCGGCGGCAATTGGAACCCACGAGGAAGAGGAGGTGGTAAAAAGCCGTCCATGCTGCATTCATCAGCACACTGTGGGACCCCGGCGTCTGATTTGGGTCAGTGATGTCATCATCTCGGAGTTACTAGGTCACTAGTAGATAACAAAAAACGTGTATTTTAGTTTAACCGGCTTCATAAACGATTGTTAGGTTAGGAACAAAAGGAAGAACAGAGGACAGAAACCGTTTCCAGTTTCAGGCCTGATGTTCCCTTACTGCTGACAAGTGAATCCTCCTGAAGCCTTCTGGCTTCGCACTGATTCCAGGGCCAAGTGTAATAAAAGACAGCTCGACAACAGCTCTCCCTGACGGCCACCTCGCTGAGCCTCCCGCGGCTCTCGGCTCTCGGCTCGGCGACCTCGACCTCTCAGAGACGTTTTCCACCAGCAGCATCCAGCACCCAAGATCCTCATCTCCTCTTTTATTCATGACCCTGTTGATTTGAATCAACGACTCGGACTATTCATCAATTTAACACTCGAGCGGTGTCGACCTCCGTAATCGACTTTTCCAAACAGGGACAATAAATCTGAGCTGCAACAATAAACCACAGAGATTTAAGACGTTCGCCTGCAGCAGCGCCGGAAATATCGTAGAAAACATCCTGCGGTGAAATAAAAGAAGAAAGAAAACAAAACAAAGTAAAACAGAATTCCTCTACCAAGTTAACACAAAGACTGATGAGGATTAAAAATAATAATAAACCAAATCGTTTCCAAAAAGCGGACGCGTCCTTTAATGCTCTGCTACAGTATGGAACAGTTCCATTAGGAAGTTCTCCTGTTTCTTTGTGAGCCAACACGTTCTACTAGAACTTTTGGAGATACCGCTTGTAAACGGGTTTACAGATGTTGACACACACATATATACATGCACACGCACACGCACATCTATGTTCTAGATGTTCTGGATGTGATCCAGGCTCTATCATCAGACAAGTTAAAGCCAGGTCAGAGGTCAGGAGGTAGCAGAATCCTGGGACCAGGCCACTGCTGGTCTGCTATCGTTGTGAGGACGTCTTGCTCGTCAGCTGATCGACTTCTTGCTGAGAATTCAGCTGTCACGTTCCTAAACACTCGATGTTTCTATGGTAATGAAACAAAGAATGTTCTTCCACATTAGCTCTACTCTACAAACGTCTTCCAATCAAAGCAGAACAAACTGATGTCTGGTGAGTTCCCTCCAACCTCAGCCCTCATTAAATGATAGAAGAGAACCCAGCGAGCTCCCGGCTCATCTCCAGATAACAGACGGTCGCTGCCTTATCAGAGCCGAGCAGAGCGCCGCATGTGATTAACCAATTAGGAGCGAGCATGAACTCTGATTCTCCTCACATTCCTCCCGTATACATGAGGTAGATTGTGACGATGAGTCAGGTTGTCATTAGCTTCCTGTCATAATTAGTGTTGTGTGGAGTCGGCGACCGGCCCCCTCAGGGAACTTTGAGGTTCCAGGATGAGCAATGTAGGCGTGTGTTCAGTCACACGGAGTCAGATAGTGTTTCACATTGATTAGCACGAGAACCCTGTTAGCGCTATTAGCTATCACACCTGATGTAATCAGCTGAGAGGGAGATTAACTGCTGAGGAGGAAGAGGAGGAAAGAGAAGACAAACACACGCACACACATACACACATCTGGAATATGACTGAAAACAAGAAGAACTTCGTGCACGGGTTCTTTCCTTTGGGTGCCAGAACATCGTAAGTGTTTTGTTCTGCAGGAGAATTCAGCTGTATCGCTCACCTGAAGCAGCAGTTGCTCCAGCAGGCTGCGGCCCCCCAGTGGTCAGTGGTGCCCCCCTTCAGGGGTACAGGCTGGAGCCAGCAGGACTTGGCTGGAGCAGGGCCGTCTCTCAGCACCGCCACGTACTCCATGAAAGTCCCTGGAAAGTCTCCCTTCTTTTGGATCTATCGTTGGTACCGTGCAGCCAGCCTTTAGGGCTGCGCTCGCCCCCCTCCTGGTAGTCCAGCCCCGCTGCTGCCCTCAACGATGCCATTGGGACAGTGAGCAGGTCGCCCGGCTGGAGGCTGATGTCATCACTCCCGCTTGTACTCAAAAAGTGCCCGGTACTGGAAACTGTCAGATGCCATGGCAACAGGAGCTCATAGGGCAGTTCTGTAAATACAAATGTGCCTGAGATCTGGCTGAAGTGAGAGTTGAATGCCATAATAAAACGTGATTATTAGAAGTCCCTGAGGTGGAGGTCAACCCAAACCTGGATACCTGCGGTGGCACCTGAGCTCCACTTTGTCGTGTTCGATGAGAAACACCTGAGCCCCGAAGTGGAAATCTGTAGAGAATCACAGGTCCAAAGTTCTGAATCCAAAAGTCCTGCTGGTGCAGTGAAAACCATTTTGGTTGAATGTCCATGGAGACTGAATGTCTGTCGGAGGGTTCCGTCTGAGGCCTGCAGGCACCAGGATGGACCTGCCGCCTCTCTGTGTGACGGGGAGCTACATGAGGAGGAGGAGCAGGTGTGTGTAGGGGGGTCTTTCTGATGTGGAAGATGAAGGGTCGGTACAGGACGAAGGGCGACCCCCTGCTGCCCCGGAGCTTCTTCAGGTGTTATTGAACAAGTATACTGGGTCTTCTGTAAGGTCACACACACACACACACACACACGCACACACACACACACACGCACGCACGCACGCACGCACGCACGCACACACACACACACACACACACACACACACACACACACACAGACACACACTTTAAATCCTCTGCAGTGCAGAATTGTTGGGGCGTCCCTCTTCACTCTTCTCCGTCTTGTGAAGCAGAAAGTTCAGACACAAACTCTTTGAGGTTCTGAGCATTAAAAAGAGGAAGTCTCTTCACAGACGAACTGAAGATAAAAAAAACAAACAAACATGAAGAGACCGGTGTGAGAATTCCGTCAGACATCACGCTCCACCGGACTCGTCCTCCGGTCTCACCCGACCGGACCAGCTCGGCCCCCCAACCGGCTCCTTTGTGCAATGACGATGCGCTCCGACACCACCCGAACACCGCAGAGAGTCCAGACAACCGCCGAGCCCCGGCAGGGTGGACGCGTGTCCGGTCCAGCAGACAGGCAGCCTGCTCGGAGCTGTAGTGAGCGCCAGTGGTGACGTCAGTAAGCCCCTCCCCTGCCTCCCTCGTCTGCACATCGTGCCAGCCGGCGGCGGAGACGGGAAGGCACGCGTCGGCCGGTGTGACGCACTGCTGCAGCAGAACACCGCGTGACCCGGTGATGAAAGTTTGTCTTTGAATCCCACTGAGGTGTCGCTGGGATCCTGATACAGGGCGTCGCTGCAGGTGCCCTGTCCTAAACACAGCAGGTGATGGAGGACTGAAGTCGGGTGATAGCTTGTGGAACAGTGACGCAGCGGCCGTGACGTCACGAGTGCACATGTTGAGTGAGGCTGAACATCTGGGAGCAAAACAACTTTTAATACCCGAATGTCTTGGTTTTGAAATCTTAAACTCTAAGAAAGTGAAATACTCTGACCCAGAATATGAATATATGTAAGAGTCCACCAAGACATATATATACTGAATGTATATATATGTCTATATACTGAATGTATATACAGTCTATTTACAAGCTTGTTTAGAAAGAAGCTTCTCCAACAGGAGGCTGCAAGCCAGCGTTACCCAACTCCCACCGACGGCAGCAGAAACTGAATACTCTCAAAAGAACATAAAGTGGGTCAATTATGCCGAGTGGAGAAATCGCGTTGGCTCCTTTTAAATCCATGCAGGGAATCTTCTTGACTGTATATACGTGCATTCATGCATATTTACTGTACAAGCCTTCGCTGTCTTCATGTTTATTACATGCAACACCCTCAGTTGCTGGAGAACAGGAAGCTGCTACTATTTCAGTAGGGAATGATTTTCACTTGATTCGGTCAAATCCTTATTGATTAAGAAGAAGAAGAAAGAGTTAAAGAACCGGAACTGCAGCTCAAGTGAATCGACAAAGTCATGTATGTAAAATGCAACAGAGACACAGAATGGACTCGAGAGGACGACTGGAATTCGTTTGGTGTTTGGTGCATCCAGGAAATACAAAGAGGAGAGAGAGAATGAGAGGATGAATAAACAAAGGGGATGAAATTAAAGCTGCTGCTCAGGAGAGATAAAACAATGAATGGTTTCTATGGTGATTGTTGACCATGTGTGTGCTCGTGTAGACACACGTGTAGCAGCTTTTCATTGATGATTACATAGAAGTGAGAGATTTATGGAATGTTATAAACAATGTTTGTGGTCATAGACGTTGGGGTCGAGCGGACGGCGCCATCATGTTCCCACTCATGTTGATTCAGTAGAATTCCACATCTCAGCCACAGCTGTAAAGTTTGGTGAACTCCAGGGATCAATCCTTGGTCCTTTTCTACATACATGCTTCCTCTTGTTAGCTAGTTAGCGACATTGTTAGCTAGTATGGTATAAATGTTCCACGTCTTCCTGTGCCTGTAAAGCTGAATGATCGATACCAGCTCCTAAATCAAGAGATATGTCGTTCAGAAAATTAAAAAAAAAGGATGAATATGAACATTGCATGAACAATATGTCACGCTGGCCCCCTCCTCGCGGCCTCTCGGGGCATATTGATCAGTTTTTGTTCCTGCAAACACGTTGTGGAGATGAATCGAACAGCATTACATTAGTGGAGGCTAACTGCTTGTCCTGGCTGCTACTATGAATCCAATATGACCGTTGTGTTCATGTAGATGGGAGCGAGGTGCTGAGGCCTTGAGAGACAGAGACAGATTGATCAGTTGAGCTTGTCTGGGATAATTTAATCTGAGTCAAATGGTGCACAGGAACTCGTCACCTGGGTCACATCCATCACGCCTGCTGCACCGGCGAGCTAATGGATTCAGCCGCCATGCCAGTGAGAAAGCATTAGCTTACATAAACATGTCTAATAGATTATTAATTCTCCAACGTCACTACACATGAAGGGTGGGTGGACGGCCACAGGGGTTATGGGAGGGGGAGACCTTTCAGGAAGTGGTTTCAGACTGTCGCCAAAAACGCCGAGTGATTTAGGAATGCCGAAGTGCAAACGAGGTGTGATGCACTCTGTCGGCCTCATCGGGTCTGCTTGTGATAACATGAGAAACCAGAAAAATAAAGTAAAGGTGAGTGCAGTGAACGTCTCCCAGCATTACATCGGCTCAGGGTAACTCAATGGCCAGAACGCCGTGCACACACCCAGTGAACGCCCTGCAGCGAGCGCTGCCCAACGTTAGCGTGACTGCAGTCAGAGTTCAGGAGTTCAGCAGCTGTGGCAGCACTCTAATGAGCACGAGAGGAGGATGGAGGCTGAACGCAGGGCGACCTCAACACTACCCAGCTATTAATTCAGCTCTGCATCAAACATGTCACCAGAACCACATCAAGAAGCAGCTCAGAGACGTTTATTCTGAATCTGCTCCAGGAGGACTCAACCTGATCACATGAACATTGTAGGCGACGTCAGCAATGACTCCACACTTTAGGAAAAACAATCATTCCCGTCGTTAAACAGTTTTTACTTTAATGTTTGGAGAACGTCTTTATCAGCGCTCAAACATCTGGCAACACCAAGAAATCCAACCTCTGCGTTCCAGTTTGGAAAAACAATGTGAAGACATCGGAAGGAAATGAAAGACAAGAGGTGGGGCGTCCATGAAGGACATCTACTGTAGGTTGGGACAGACAAGAGGCAGGAGGAGGTGGAGAAAGAGAGGGTGGGGTTGAGGGGTGGTGGTGCCTTCAGTAATACGGCTTTGTTCCCTGAGACACACACACACGCACACACAACTAGCATCTTCTGTTCATCATCACACTCCAGGTGCACAAACTACCAGCGGTCTCTTGACTTTCCCAAAGAAAGAAATACATCACGACTTTCATTTCTTCGTCTTTCACATCTTGTTTAGGAGCAGTTTCAAGAGAAGCGATCAGGCTGTTGGATCTTTGTGCGTCGGGATCCCTTACAGGCCTTTGTATGACAGAGGAAAACAAATTAGGCTGTTTTTAGGCGACATCCCGCAGCGCCTGTTCACTCCAAGGTCATGTCTGATTTGCTATCTGAGTGGGTTTAAATATTCATCCATGACCCCGGGGGCTCCCCTGTGTACAGGCAGCAAGCACACTGAGCGGCGCCCTTGTTAGCTGCTGTCACAGAAAACACAGTGTTTTTCCGAACACTCGCTCCAGGCAGGAAGCGGAGGAACACATATACGGTTGAATTGCATGAGGGAGAAAACAGGTGATATTACTCAACCCACTGAGCATATTTTTTCCCACTAAGGAAGTCATTTGCATTTAAATTTGGAGAGTTGCTTCACAGCTAATTAAAAACTCGCCCAAGGAGTGTGTTCCTTTATGAATAGTTTCACTGGAGGCTTGCAGAAGCTTTGTTGGCCACTTGGCACACGACTGAACTGAGTTTGGAGCCGCCAATGATGTTTCTTATCAACCCTGCTGAATTATTAAGGTTCAGTACGTTGATACACACACACACACATATCAGAATGATAATAATAAACAAACTGGACTGACTCTTCATCATCATCACACCTCAATCTTCAACAGAAGGAGGTGCACCATCACTGCTTCTGTTACGTCTCCACTCTTGGGTATATTTAAGCTTCTAGATGTGAACCACGAGTAAAGTCGGATCATCCCCCACTAACTAGCCATGATGACGAAGGTCAATGACCCTAACCCCCACCAACTAACCACGATGACAAAGGTCAATAACCCTAACTCGAAGATTTAATTTGTGCGGCTGTTCACCTTCACCATAGTTAATGCATCAGAAGTAGCTGAGGGGTCGGAGCAGGAACACACAGCAGCTGAATCTTCCTCTTTACGCTCTGTACAACTCCAACGACCAAGAATGTAATGGTTATTTCACCGTAGGACATCCTATTGAGTTTTATATTTCCAATTATTTTCAAGGTAAACTGGTTGAATTCTTCTCATTCCAGATGTCCCTGCAGACTTGTGTCTGTTAGCTCAAACATCTCATAATAGAGGTGGAAATGGTTCAGTTTATAACCGACTTCAGCAGAGGAGAAGACAGGAGCTTCTTTACTCCTTGTTGCTCATCCACACGTGCAGCACAGGGAGAAGGTTGCTCATTTGTCTGCCAACTCTTTCAATATAAGAACCCAACATTTAAGTCTGTCTCCACCCCAAGAAGTTTTTCTGCCATGAAACGCATTGTGCTGTGAATGTTTGAATGCCTCTTCTTTTCTTTTGTTCTCTCTCTCTGCAATATGTAGTCTATATACTGTACTTCTGTCAGCCTCTGCTCCTTTGTGCTCTGCAGAAAAATGTCCTACACTCCCCCCTAGAGGCGCTTTGAAGAACCATATCCCCACTTTCTTTGTTCCAGCTGTTGAAATGTAGCTCTCTCTCTCTCTCTCTCTCTCTTTCTCTCTATTTATTCACCAGACCCACAAACTGAAATCTGATCATAACATGAAATCATCAGACATGAGAACAGTTGACTCACTGGGATACAGCATGTAAATACACGCGCGCACACACACGCACACGCACAGGCACGCACGCACGCACGCACACACACACGGACCCGTCACAGACCTGTCCCGGTCAGTGATCTTGTGACGTGCCACCTGTCGCCACTCAATCATCTATAATCCACAACGAGTCGCGGTCCGTCTCTTTCTCTCATTTCAGTCTCAGTTTTTACAGATTTACTTTCCAAATACTTTTATTTCAGTTCAATTCGAGTCAGAATAAAACTTGACAATCGTTCAGTACGCCGCCGTCTGACCCGCGATTTTAGATACGAACAGCCAATTGAATGTGTTAATGTGTGTAAAAACAAGAGTTGAAAATGTACAAGAAGAAATTCGTTTATCTGAGAGGACCAGGATCATTTCTCCCTGCAGGTGCCACAGGGGGGCGGGGCTCCCTCCCAGGGGGGCGGGGCTCCCTCCCTCTATACGATCCATGTAGGTTTCCTGAACAAAGAGAGAGACCCGGCCACGTTCATCCCATCTCACATTGTCTAATGAAATCAGGGATGACCCCAGCTAGTCCCTTGTTAATGCTTTTCATTTCCACTCCAGCCCAGAGGGACCAGCCCTGATATTTACACACAGACAAGGAACTGCTCACCGAGGCGCCGACTTCACTCTCAGGGAGAGACTTGAAAGACGTCTGGAAGATTGCTGCTCTCTCTTGTTTACAGCAGGTTATGTGAGGAAGCATCTCTGTCCTCCGTCTTCGATTTCAGCAAATCACACCGAGTGAGCAATATTCTGCTTTTATTTACACAGAATGTTCCTTTAGAAGTAGAGATTCTCTTCTACTTTGATTAGAATGTTCCTAAACTCAGACCTCTGATCTCATCTAGCTTAAGTTTCTGAAGTTTTGTGTCCATGACAACAGCTGTTTCATTACACTGTCACTTGCTCGCTGGAATGCTGAAAAAGAAAAGACGTACGTTCAGTTTCATCTTTGACGAGATGGAGAAATTAATTGTGTCGAGAGGAAACAAAACCTCATTGTTAGCTGACGTAAAGATTTGAAGTGTCAAGTGGTGGCGGACGCCGTCACGTCAGTATGACAAATACATATATATAAAATATCAGACAATAAGAACCATGATTCAAAATAATGCAGCTACGCCTGCGAGCTAGTTGAGCTGCACAGATGTGAAACGCCCCTCTCCTCATCATCAGCCAATCACACTGTCAGCCGTCATAATGTTGTGCATGCGTCCGGACAAACATATGTGCATCTTCTTCCTAGAGAAGAGGTCAGCACAAGAAACACGCCAGACGGATACACGGACGTCTGCCCGCCAGATCATATCATATCCCACACAGGAACACGTGACGCCTCTTACAGCCATGACGAATAAAGACATCAACATGCACACGACTGTGACGGGTTCCTCGTGTCCTGCAGCCACGACGAGGGTCAGTCGGATTAATGAAGGAAAAGGTTCAAGGAGAAAGACGGAGCGCTGCAACAGCAGATGGATTGTTGTGTGCAGCTTTGAACTTGTTATCACAATTGGACACGTGGCCAAAACCATCCGAATGAGTTTGAGACAAGAAGAAAACAAGAAGGACTTCCAGCACAACAAGACGCGGCGAGAGCAGAAGAAGAACATGACAAACATCAAGACGCGGCGAGTCCAAACATAATGAGTCCAGGTCGGGACATCCGGGCAGTTACAAACTTTATTTGTACAAACTTTTATCAGGACCAACTGAATCCTGCACATGAACAGACCTCATCACAGGAAATATATCAAACACAACAGGAAGTAGAACCTGTGTGATGGACAGACGGACCACAAGCGTCTCAGCTTACCGAACCAAGTATCAGCTGATGTGACGTTGGCGGGCACAACGATGGCGAGCGCAGTGTGTAGCATTAAAGGAGCAGTGTGTATATATCTAGACATAAGTGAGCTAATTCTGTAGACTCCATCTAAAGCTGTCGTAGAATCACAAAGCTTCTTCGGACTTGAACAAGCTGGTTACTTGATGGAGACATAACATCATGCAACATTGTTTTTCCGTCCGATGAGCACCACCTTCATAATAAACTGAATAATTAAAGACGTATTTTATATTCTGTAGGTTATAATGTCAAATCTCCTCTCCCAGTTTCACAACATTAACAGAAATGTGACTCCGCCCCGTGAGCCACGCAGACGCCAGTGTTTATTGTTCCAAGAGGTCAGGGGTCACTGGGCCTGATGATAAAGACCCATCATCCTAAATCTGTTTCCAGGTTTAAAGCAGAAAAGAGCTTTTACCGGAAATCCCACGAATATGGGAATAAACCTTAAATGATTTCAGTAACCTTTGAACTTGCGTTCAGCCAACAAAGGGAAAATGGAGATGAGGTGAATTAATGACGGGGAGTGAGAAAATGAGGACGCCAAAGATAGAGATGATTGAGGGAAGTGACAGGGGACGCTGCAGAGCACAGAGGTCCACAAGATCACATTTTCTGGTTGAGTTATCTCTTTCACAAGCCGCTGAAACAGCAAAACAATTTACAATCATCCAAAGCGTTAACCTTTCTGGAGCCACGCAGACTTAATGTCCATTACAGCATGATGAGACACTCTGCATGCCTGATGAAGCCACGCAGGAAAACAAGTCATTCAGTGAGCAAAACACCGAAATGGAGAGGAGGAGGACAGAGGAGGAGACAAAGGAGAGAAAGGTAGATCAGCGTAGGAGGACAAAGAGTGATGGGTTGCAAGGGGATCTCACAGCGGGGGCTTGGCTGCCCTCCGCAGGCCGTGTTTAAGATTTCTTTCAGACGGAGGCGGGAGGGGGAAGAGCTGTGGGGAAAGAGGAGAAAAGAAGCTGGCTTCATTCCATCTCATGGCGAGGGTACTTCCGAGCTATTTACTGCTTGACAGCCTCCCATATCTCCATCAATCCCATGCACTTGGCGGGAAACTGGAGGGGGGCGGGTCGGCGGATGGTGAAAAAGGCAAAGGAGGAAGCAAACAAAGCAACTGGAGAGATGAAACATCAGAGGATGTGGAGAAGCCCAACACCAAGTGGCCACTTTCAAAAGGACCTGAGGAGTTTTTGCCACCGCTCGCCAGGCGTCACAAGACACAAACGCTTTCAGATGACTGTTAACGACAATAGAACAAGCAGTCTGAGGGTAGTAGACAACGAGAGAATCAGCATAAGGAGGCAGTCAGGTGGGGGTGATGGAGTTTCTCATTGGGAACAAGCATTAGTTACATTCTATAAGGGAACATCGCTCTGGTTCAGGTCTCCATATGGGTCCAGGTACAAAGGCTCACTCGTGTTTGATCTGAGCGTCTCATCATGACGAGAGCGGATTTATATTGAAAGAAAGGAAAACTGAAGGTGGTTCGGGATCAATTAGGCACTTTCGTTGAGGTTAATGGACGTCAGGATCACTTTGTCTGACTGTACCAGACGACCTCGAACGCCACTTAGTTTGAAAGAAATAACCACAAGACAAATTCCACTTGTGTCTTATATTTCAGAAGCAGTGGCGAAAAGGAAATTAATTCAAGTTAACAGCTAACTTATTAGACCTGAGTTACACTAATTATTAGAGCCGATACAATTACAGTCACAGAGACAGAATGAGATGAGTGTGAGGTTGATAACCAGGAAAGGAAAAGGGAAACTGAGAGAGAGAGACAGAGAGGCTGCATACAAATGACCCCTTTTAGCTAATTACCAGCTAACAGCCCGCAGAGAGTCGGCCCCGATCTGCTGCTGCTGTTGTTCAGGGGCCATGAAGGTGGTGAGATTGAACAAGTGGCCACGGCGGCTTCTAGATAAGTGTGTCATCACAGAATACCATCAGTCGTGGAACAAAGGAGGGGCATGGGTCAAAGGCAGTGATACATCGCTGCTACAGCTGCACTCTTCCTCTTCTTCTCTTCCTCTCTTCATTCTGTCTTATCCCATTAACCCCTTCCTCCTCTTCACCTCATCTCCCCCTTCTATCTCGTCCCGACTTCCTCCTAACCCCTTTTTTTCCTTTGTGTGTGAGTCAATTAGTCGGCCCTTTAGTTTTGATTTATGGATGGCGGACCTCCTGTGGCCTAATGGATCGCTGTGAATTCATATGCACTTCTTACGTGTGATAAATGAAAGAGCAGGAGGCACAATGGAGGTTACAGAGGAACCGCACTCTCACTGACGGAGTTTAAATCGGTGCCAGACGACTTCCAGCGCTGAAAGAAACGATCAATTTAGAATGTCCACATAATGGATCTGTACGATAACAGAGCCGCTGCGCTGCTTGATTTGATGAAGTCTCTCAGTATCGTTATGCCATGTGGAAATAATTAGGTGTTCATAAAGACGGAGAGCCGTGATTGTTATTGTGTGAACAAAAGGCATTATGGGATGTCACTGCAGCACAAAAATCACAGGCCATTGTGACCGACCAAGGACAACACAGAGATATGAGACACATTGGGCCTCGGGGGCAGAGAGGAGAGGTCAAGACAGGTTCAAGTAGACATCACCTCCATCTCCATCATCAGTATCAGCATCAGCATCTCCAGCATCATCATCTGCTACGTTTGGATGTGACGTTGTGATTGACAGCTGCTCTGAGCGGGGTTACGGTGGTCACCGAGGCGTTGACAGACTTCTGTTTGGGAAGTGAACAGACTTCTGTGGAGAGCAGATGTACTGCTGACTTTACATAACAATGACTTTCTGTTTCAAACCAAAAAAAATAATAATAAACAAACTCACAACAGGAGATTGATTCCGTTTCTCCCCGATCACTGCTGCACCTCATGTCGTAGAACCTGGCGGCGGCCCTGGGAGGCCGCTGATGATACTCAATCTAACACCATTAAAGGAGTCAGTGCTTCTTAGAGTTCCATCTCACGATACCCGCCGCTGAATTCAGCAGGCCTGATGAAGCAGTATCCGTCAAATCTTTTCTTTCTCCACACGCCTTCGTATGTGTGCGTGGACGAGGGCAGTTTAAAGGCTAACGAAGCCTGACAGGTGCTCCTTTTGCCGGGATTAAGGACCGACGAGTTAATGAAGGTCTGGGTGAGATTGTCATAACTCACAATGAGGTCACTGAAGTGGTTTTACTCTTCGACTGATATCAGCTCAACGACCCAACGAGGCGCCACTGGGTGGAGGTCTGACAGAAACAAGTGACAAGAGGAAGTAAGTCAATGAATGTATTTATTATTATTAGGATAATAATTATAATGATCAATGTTGTCATTATTATTATTTACTTACTGTTTTATCTATAATATAATAATTATAAAAATCATCATTATTATACAGATTATTTTTATTATTATTAATATGATTATTATTTACAGCTGATTACAATAAATGAAATAGTTTGGAGAAACAAACATTATCCTCCGAGACAAAGAACAAATTCCTTCACTGAACAAACAGATTAAGGAGAGAAGCTGCAGATCACTTCTGCCCTCTCGTGGTCAGTCCGAGTCACTGCAGCCTTCAGGAGCCAGAGAACAATGGAAGCATGAACAGGGGTCGGACACAAAGGAGTGGCCCTGAACACCACACAATGCAAACAGAGTGAAAAGATCCAAAGTGGGATGTTATTTCATATTGTAGCGACTGTTTTTTTATGAACACTGATTAATAGTGAAGGTTGGATTTTATGTTCCGTCCCTGGGAGCTGCGGTTCTTTTCACTATGCATACATCATTTATTTAATGACTAGTCATAAACAGACACTCACAGTACAAAACATCAGTGTGATCCAGGTCTCATGTTTAATATCGAGCGCTTCATCTTCAACCCTGCAGGGTGGAAACTTCTGTGTGTTTGTTTACTGTCACAGTGAGGGAGAACCACAAAACTCGGCTCGTACCTGCACACGATGGGAAATATGAGCCAATCAGCCAGAAGGGGGCGCTGTAATGAATATCCAAATAGTACATGCTCCGCCCCTCGCACTGGATTTACACTTTAATATTTAATTGTATCATATAAACCATACAGTATATTACTGTACATAGTATAAACGATATGCATATATACAGTATATACATGTACTGTCTATATATCTTGGATCTGTACATGAACGACCTGCTGTCACCTGTATCCTCTGGGACCACACCCATTCTGGGACCACACCCAGTCCCGGGTCCCTCCAACAACCGACATAAAGACGCTGCTGTACACTCACATCACCTGTAAACATCTGAGCTGGACAAAGAACAACGTGGCTTATTTTTACTCTCGATCCTACGAAGGGACTTTAAAGAAGTTTGAAGTTGCGTCACTTTGGAGGAAAAAAGTATGTTGACCCGAAATAACCTGCTTCATGTTTTCCTTGCCAATTTCCCTCCCCTGTAGATCAGCTGTTGTCATGTATTCTCAGTGTGTGTGTGTGTGTGTGTGTGTGTGTGTGTTTGAGGGTCTCAGCTGATAGAAGAGGAAGTGCTATAATCGATCTTTTATAACAGATTGAAATGGGCTGCTTCACGGTCGTCAAATTGATGATGGTCTTGTTCAACTTTCTAATGTTTGTAAGTATTGACTGCACACACACGTATTACACACATATTACACGTGTTACATATTCGTCTCTTCAATGCAAACAGGCGTCTCAGAAGGTCTCAGGTCACCTGGACGATGCTGCTTCTCTTCATTCTGCCAGCTGAAACTGTTTTCATCTCATTAGCCTCAAACGCTCTAATTGTGCCGAGAACATCTTCAGCTTAATGTCGTTAACCAGTGCGGTTTGTGAAATGGAGAGAAACTTTGGCAAGAGTACACAGAATCAGACCTGCAGCCAGACGAAGCACCGGCTCACGCCATCAATGTCCTGAGCAGAACGATGAGACGAAGTACAGATGGTTTCTTGCAGTAGAAACTTTGGTTTCTGGTTTAAACGTCTCCTCTCCTGTAAGGTTCTGGCAGGTCGTTGGACCAAGTTAAAAGCTGGAATATCGAAGTGTCTCATGTACGTTCTGGGTTCAGATCCGCGGTCGCCTGTCAGGATGAATTCAGGTCGTTTGCTGCCACTGACGTGACTGAAGAAGACTTTAATACTCAATTGCTGTCTTTGTCTTTCAGTTCACTAGTCCCTACCCCCCCTCACCCCTCCTTCCGGAGGCTGTGACCTTCTGTTCTACAGCCTGTTGTTCATTCGCTCTCCTCTAATAGACAAATATATATTCTTCTATTCTTCTTCCTTCGTTCTGCTAAGACCTAATTTATTAACCATCCTTTTGCCATGTGGCTGTTCGACTGACGTCCACCTGCGTATGGGAACCCATCAAATGAATTAACCATCTTAAAAAAAGGCACGTGCCAGGTATGATTATACCTGGGGAGAGATGATGGTGGAGGACACTTGGTTAGACGGGGAATATACTTGTCGTATCACATTTAGCACACGACACGCTGATGGCACAGAAAAGGTTCCAGATACGAGAAAAGAGGGAGAGTAAAAAATAGATTGGAAGAGCTGGATAGAGATGAAGAGAAGAAGGGGGGGTCTGCTTCCAATATGCTCCCTACAGGAGATGTGGAGCATCTGGGTGAGATGGAGAGAACAGAGGCCCTAAGTCACAGCGAGTCTGATGGAGCTTGACAGAAACTATCAGGTTTCAAACGTGGCTTCTGCAGCAGAGGAAGACGTAGAGAGAAATTACTCAGAGCCAGGGGAGAGAAGAGGACGAAAGGCTGGAAAAGAGGAGGAAGAGAGGGTCAGACGTGGACTGATGAAGAGGGAGAGGTAGGCGGAGAGAATAGAGGGATAATGAAAAAGATGTCAGGTGATTTCGAACCGTGATGTGATCATGTGACATGAATCAGCTTGTTATGAGCAGGTTGCTCCAGTAGACATGCCTACTAACCCTACCCCCCCCATACAACCAAACCCTGGAGACCTCTGTCCATGTCTCTTGTAGAAGGTCAAGCTGACCAGTTTGGTTTCTTCCTCCTGTTCACCAACAACTGGTTTGTGTTCAGTTCGCTCTTCTTCTGTTTACTTCATCACAGTGAAACGGAGCCCAGACAAACTTGTGACTTGACAGAGTGTCTTTGCTCCGCAGAAACTCTAACGTTTGCTTCTTTTGTCAGTGTCGATCACTTTCACCGAGCCAATAAGTGACCAACTCGTCGTTTCTTTGTCACGTATGTTGTGTTTTCCTGATCTTCCTGCAGCTGGGCGGCTTCGCTCTGCTGGCTGTGGGGATCTGGGTGAGTGTGGACGGAGGCTCTTTTCTCCGGCTCCTCGGGCCTTTCTCCAGCCAAGGGATGCAGTTCATCAACGTGGGCTTTTTCTGCATCTCCATCGGGGCTGTCCTGGTGCTGCTGGGACTCCTGGGCTGCTGCGGGGCCCACAAGCAGAGCAAGTGTCTGCTGCTCACGGTAGGTTCATCACATCTGGGGCCAGATGTGTCATATTGAGTAGATACGTTCCTCTAATTGATTAATTGACTAATTGTTTCAGTTCAATTAGAAGCGTTGAGCAGGTGTTCAGTCACTGAGTGAACCAGCAGCTCGTCTCTGGTGACTGAGAGGAGGTTGTTCCAGGTGAACGGATGAGAACGTGTCGTCGCGTGATAGAAACATGAACTATGAACATCAAACAGTAATCAACTCGTGAAACGTGAAGAATCTGCCAACAGGGTGTGAATGTGATAATAATCTTCGACCCTCTTTGAAATCCACCAGAGGTGATAGAATACACTTATCCTTCATCTCCTGCAGTTCTTCTCCATCATCCTCACCATCTTCGTCGCTGAAGTGGCCGCTGCTGTTGTGGTTCTGGCCTACTCTTCATTTGTAAGTTGTGCACTTGGTGTTAATTCATTCCTCCTTCCTCCACTTCTTCCTTCTACTCCCTTTCCTTTGTCTCTTCGTCCTCTCACCTCCTCTTCCCACCCTGGATTTTATCTCCATGTAAATTCTCCATCATCGGCTCAGCCATCATTGAATTACTGGCTTTATGTCCGCCCGACTACATTCAGCTACTTAATGACTCCAGGAAGGCTCGAGGGGAGTGTGTGTGCGTGTGTGTGTGTGTGCGTGTGTGTGTGTGCGCGGTCTGTTACCGTGAGTAATTTATTACTGTGAATATTCAAGCTAAAGCATTTTATATGCAAAACAGCCTATTTACATATGTGTCTCACACACACACACACACACACACACACACACACACAGGATTTCAAATGAGCTGTGTCATCGGAGGTCAGTTGAGATCCTAATAAAGGAAATAGAAAGTGGAGTTTTAAATCATGGGGGGGGTGGGGGGGGGCAGAAGCTGTAAGAATATCGTAGACTATTCTTACAGCGGAATGTTTGATTGGCTGAACCGACTGTGTTGACGTCACACTGGCGAGCGACCTCTTGTGGCCAGACGATGTATGACACCAACGAATCAGGTCCCGTTAGAGGAGCTTCCAGTTGCATTTACAATTCGCACACAAAACAAACGAGTGGAAACATCAGAAATTGCACAAAATTTAAAACATTGCCAAAACCTTTTTTATGTTTGATGAAGAAAAAGTCTGTGTATTGATAGAAATGACAAAAATTGCAACGTACAATATACAGCAGGCAAGTGGATGTGAGGCTAGTTACATATATACACTGTATATAAATACACTATATACCGTAAATACTGTATATGTTGAGAATACTCACTTGTGTCTCGTCTTGTGTCTCGTCATCACCAAACGTTTGAGCCTGGATGTGAAAGATGCAGTGATGCAAGTTTATTTGCATGTTTCCTTTATTGCCTTAATAACAAGAACCAATCAGCAGCTGTCGGGTCGCCACACTGTAAAAAGATAATTGTTTTAAAAATTAGAGAGAACAACAACACATTAACTGTGTGTGTGTGTGTGTGTGTGTGTGTGTGTGTGTGTGTTTAGCGGGATGTGGTGAGGCGCCGGGCCGGGTGACAGTGATGAATTAGGCGGCTGGTAATAACCCTCCCTGATCTCAGCCTCTTTCCCAGCTTCTTGGGGGGCACTTTTAATTGTGGCATGTTTCCCAGCATCCCCTCGGGCATCTCCTCCGCCTGCCCTCCTTCACTGTACACACACACACGTGTACCACACACTCTCACTCTTCATCAAAAGGGCCTTTGTGTGACTGCACGCGATGGGATTATTAATCAAAGTGGGAAAAACAGAGGAAGAGGAAGGAGGAGGAGGAGGAAAGGCATGAAAGCAGCTAACCTGTATGTTCCTGAAGGCAGTCGTCCACAACAAAAGACTCTGCTGCTCTTCCATTGCTCCCGTTATCAACATGAATATCAGACAGTGAGTCCTGACCGAGGCCGTCAGGAGCATCAATATATATGTAAATAGCCCGTTTACGACCATGAAAGGAGACGACTCGGACATTTCTGATTTATTTTCATTTTTCCAGGTTTCAGGCGGCGGCGTTTTATTTCCCAGGTGCTTTGTGGGAAAGAGGATTTATTTAATTTCTCATGAATAGGTGACTCCCCGAGATTCCCTCATACTGTTAGTGTGTTTGTTAAAGTGTGTGTGTAAGTGTGTATGTGTGTATGTAAGTGTGTATACGTGTAGATATATCCATGATGCACCGCGCTGCTCTCCTGCTCTTTGTTTCGAACCTTCGCAGTGCTCATAAACCAACAGGAAACTTTGAACTGTCTATTTCCTGTCATATCAGCATCTGAAGCCGAGTGCGTCTCACATTGTCTCCGATGGGTTTACATTAGAGGTATTTGTAGTCCTGCTGCGTCTCACAGACGCCAACGATACGTTGTGTGTCGCTGTATGACACAAAGGGAGTGAGAGAGTCTCGCTCTTTGACGTGCAGCCATGAGAACACGTTGCCTTTCCTTTCATTAAAGGAAGATTTGGTCGAGGAAACAAACTTTGTGTTGTTTTCCTCAGGCTGGGGGCATCCTCACAGCGTGGGCTACGTCTGCTTTACAGAAGGACTACGGCAGGGATCCTGTGGTCATTAACATCTGGAACACCACCATGACAGAGGTGCAGTTGGACATTAGCTCAAATCACAGATTGTTGTTTTATCAACCAATTCAATCTATTTAAAAGAGAGTGTCCCACCCAACAATGGCGTCCACTCTGAGGTAAAGAGCCAGAGTGGCTCTGAGAACGTTGTGATGATGTTTCCATCCTCTTCCAGTTGAAGTGCTGCGGTTTCACTAACTACACCGACTTTGTGGTGGACAACGGTCACCTGCCGCCCAGCTGCTGCTGGACCAACAGCGCCCCCTGCAGCCAGGACGAAGCGGAGCGCAGCTCTGTTCAGGTGAGCATTGTGTTTCTTTAGTATCACTGAGGTCACCCAATAAACTGAGCTGAACCTTTTCAATGACATGATTCAGTAACAACAAATATATTAAGAAGAACAAGAAGCAAGTGGCCTAATAGAGCTATGAGCTAACATGCTAACCTGCTGGACAGCTTGTTGACAAGACGATGGTGCTAAAGGTCAGGGGCCACGAAAGAAGTTCTGCAGTAAGTTCCATGCAATCTATCTAATTATTGATCATTTCAATACAAACAAAAACGTCACAATGTCCGAAGAGGAGAAGTGAACTGCCACTTCACCACTAAATACTCTCAACTCGACGAACATGAGAAGAAACCCAAAGTTCATAAATGTCAATAAATGACTGATTAATAAAAGTCAGTGTGTGTCCCATGTAGAAGCACTGAGAACTTATTAATGACTGATTTTCTTCTCAGGGTTGTTTGAGACAAATCCTGACGGAACTCGAACAGCACACCAACATCGTGGGCGGCGTCGCAGCGGGAATCTGCGTCTCAGAGGTGAACACGCCCAAAAAGTAAAGTTAAAGTCGATGGTGCATATATACAGTAACAAAATTGGCAAGAGTTCAAATACTTATTTCCTCCACTGTATACTGTGAATATATATATATATACACACAGTAGATACAAATATGTAACTCTTTATATATATTAAATATCTAATATAAATATTTCCTAACAACAAATTGAAGTTTTCTCGTCTTGTGTCCTCAGATGTCCGCCTTGATTGTGTCCGTGTACTTATACTGTCGCCTTGACAACAGAATCAGCTAAGTGTCGTCAGGAAACCGACGACAGTGTGGATTTCATCTTTACGTCAACATTATATAGTCGAGTCACGTCGATGATGTCACTTGTGCTCTTTCTAACTGAATCATTAGTTGTTAGTGACTCAATAAATAAAACATTCAAACATAAAATAAATTAATTAATCTACGTAGAATATATTTCAGTCCAAGGTTCGATGTTCAAATGGAAATGATGGAGAAAGAATGGGAGACAGACAGAGAGACAGAGAGAGAGAGAGAGACACAAACACGTACCAGCTCGCACGCTCGCACGCGGACGACACCAGACGACACCATCCACCCACCAGACAGCCGGCCGTGTTGGCTGAAGTCAGGCCTCCAAAGTCAGGAAGCCACAGGCGACCTTGGGGAACCGCAGTGGTCGGAGATCCACGGATTTGCTTGCATTTGCCTCGCAGGTTCACTTCCTCTCACCGGCACTCCTGGGAAACCTTCAGGAAGGAAACAGCTCCAGAAGCTTAACAATGCTTGTTCACTGCCAATAAAAGAATATTCACTATTAGATAAATGAATGACGGAGACAGTAAGAATGTCACTATGAAGAAAATGTAATAAAACAAAGAAACAGTGGAACTTCTGTAGAAAACTTCTTTATTCAAGTTTGTTATAAAATATATCTCAAACGTGTTAATCTGAATGGAAACAAACTTCCACAGATTCAAATATGTTTCATCTTAATTCAGTCACATCTGTTGTGTTGAAGCAAATTCACACAAATACTGACAAAAGTGATCACACACCCATTCATCTGGTCGCTGGAGGAACTCTGGGAGACGAGCGGGTGACGACCACACTCGTCTTTCAAGTGAGGTGTTTTCTCAAACTGTATTTTATCCGTAGTCAGCATGAGTAACATGTAGATGTGTTACACAGTATAAATGTACCGCTGTTGGACTGGAACACTGGACATGTTGAGACAGTCAATCATGGATTCCACTTCCGTATGACGGTTTCATGGAACCAACGTACCCACTGCACACCCGGCCTTGCAGCCGGTCGTCATAGCAACATCATTAAACTGCCATGATACCGTTGTGATGGAGACAAACACAGGACAAAAGGAGGATATGGAGAAGATGGTGATTTGGATCGTAAAGTTCTTGAGTTCTATGATGCCTCATCCTAAAATCTGATATAATCCAGATATCATCCAGGCCAGATGTTGATCCCTCCAGTTTCTCTGGTGGCTGACAAGCACCAAAACAAAAAAACAGAAAACAAGCTAATAGAAGAAATAAAACTTCTAGTGGTTTTAAAGAATAAATCAAAAAGCAACAAAAAAAAAGTGGTACCTCCACTGCTGCAAAGGTGAGCTGGATGAAGCAGCCTGATGAAGCAGCCCGATGAAGCTGCCTGATAAAGCAGCCCGATGAAGATGCCCGATGAAGATGCCGGGTGAGGTAACCCTAACCCATAGGGCTTCTCACAACTGGAACTTTTACGTATACATGACGTTTTCCAAAGTAGGACAAAGGTCATCAAAGGGACAAAATACTGTCAGTTCTTGTTGGAACTGCAGTTGTTTTATCCCTAAATCACAAATAAAACAGAATTGGATGTACGATTGTTTCCTCTCCAAGCAGTCAGTAGTAGAAGAGGGCCGTTTATCAGCTGCCACTCAAACGCTGAAAAGAGCTTTCATCTAAAAATATATCTGCTTATATTCACGTTAGTGTTTTATTGTCTGTAGCTCCAAAAAGTTCATTGATCCAGAGAATAAAGAAATAAACTTTTGATTGGTGGATGGAAAATAAATAGACATAATATAAACAGGACGGACAAAGTAAAAACACAAACTCAACTCTGGTGTGTGTGTGTGTGTGTCACTTCATCGGTTCCTGCAGTTGCCATGGAAACAAAAGAGACTTGGTTGGGTGCTGTAGACTGTTCGTCCTCGTGGGACGGATTCAGGACATTGAAGTCTGTTAGTCCTCGTGGGACGGATTCAGGACCTCGAAGTCTATTCGTCCTTGTGGGACGGATTCAGGACATCGAAGTCTGTTTGTCGTCGTGGGACGGATTCAGGACATCGAAGTGTTAATCCCTGTTCATCAATACAAGCAAAAGAAAAGGTAGAACTCCTTTCCCGGGTTTCCTCTCAAGTTAAAAAAAAATTTAAAAGTTTAAAGTTGTGGATTCACGGCAGGATTATTAGTGTTGGAGGGACAAGAGGTCTGTGTGTGTGTGTGTGTATGTATGTGTGTGTGTGTGTGTCTACATCTGCTCCACTGGCACTCCCTCTTCTTTGGGTGGAGGCTCTAAATGAACGGGAGTGACACCGGCTGGTTTCTTCACTCTGGTCATAAGAGACAGATAGAGAGAGAGTGAGAGATAGAGAGACAGAGAGAGAGAGACAGAGACAGAGAATCATAGAATCACTGTGATGTCGGTGATCAGAGGATCTGATCCGGTATTATGTTTCCATCACCTACTAAATCAGGTTGTGTCAAGGCCAGACAATTACTTACGAGTACGGGGAGATTGGCACGGCCACCACCAGGACGTGATTCCTTTTTCTGAAGAGCCGCCACAGACCTTTGTGATATCCCCGCATGTCAAGGTCCCAAACATGGAGGCACTGAGTAGAAGACAGATGGAGGCATGAGTGTGCTGGTCCTCATTGCATCAGACCACGCCCTGCTCAGACAGTGTACCTTAGCTAGCTCAGTCCAGGTAGACGTGTCCGTCTCCGTCTCCATCTTAATAAACATGACGTAGATCTTCCCCTCGGAGTCCGGCAAGAACGAGTCCTCACATGGGTTCTTGGTGTGGTCCAGCACCTCCGCCTCCCTGCGATCAAACAAACAGTTTTGTAGATTTCACAAAACGTATCAAACCATTATCATCTCCTCTCAATCCTACTCACTTCAGCAGGTTTTGGATTTCCACTTCATAAGCATCTTTCTTTAAGCTGTGAGGATGAAGAACACCGAGTTTGACTGAGATACATCCAAGAGATCAAACATGACAAGCGGCACATCGGTTGTACAGACCCGTCCACATTCTTCAGCTGCACGTTGGGAACAGTGTTAAACTTGTGCTTCTTGAAGTAAACCTCCTGCATGATGAGACAGAAGTCATCATTTCATTCAAATCAGTGAGAATGTGTCTTTACTGAAGACATAAGGTAAAATGACGATGTGGAAATGTGTCTTACGTGGAAATATCCGTTCATGTTGAGGCCGATGATGCCGAAGTGGTACGAGCGGGAAACGTCAGGGATGATGCACTCTCTGTCTTTTCTTTGCTCCGGCATTCGCATCCACATGTCCCAATCCCACAGCTACACCCACAAACACACACACTTTATACATCTGCAGCACAACTACACACACACACTATCCTGTCACTCCATTAGTCGTCAGAGACTGCGTGTTCACACATTTCGCTGGTTGTAGTGACACTGTATTATATTAACTAGATACTACAATTGTTTGAGATATTCGCTGAGGCAGACAGACGTCCTCACATACACACACTCACATACACATCACATTCTGTCCAGATCAGATGAATCACGCACCTTCTCAGGCGTGGGCCACTTTGGCTCCAGCTCGTCCTTGTAGAGGCTCTTTTTCAGCACCCAGCCGAGGCCGGGCATACTCTCCACTCTGTACAGGAGGGCAGGGTCCTCTGCGGTGTGCTCATAGCCCTGGACAACAACAAAACAAAAACGACGTCGAGCTTTAACCCTGTTCTAGTTCATCAGATTTAAACCAGTAAATGTGCTAACCAGTTAGCCTCAATCCGTCATGTCTCGTGACACCACTTTGTTCCTCAAGAGGCGACATGTACATGTGACATCTATTGCTGGTCTGGAGCCTCCTCTGAGAGGTCAAAGGTCAGAGGTTGTTATCCTCCTCTCATGCTCATCCTGAGGTTTCTCACAACATTTTTCCGTAAAGCCCATCGAGGTGGTTTGTGTGTAAATTGAATCAGTTCGAGATGTAGTGAAATGGTTATGATACCCGTCCCGGGGTTCAAGTCTGGCACTCACCTGGTCATTCCAGGCGGAGATGCAATACAGACTGTCGTCCTCATCCAACAGGTGGATGGTCTGACTGAGAAAACTGCAGGAGAAACACAGAACTGTTAACAACATAAATATCATTGTCAACGCAGCACGGTTGCCCTGGGCAACAGGATTCAGATTACTGTCTGTGACAGCTTCGTCGGGTGAATTCTTTGGACACAAAGTGTGTGAGAGATCAGTGTTCATGCACTCGGCTGCTCAGTATGAAGTCAGTTCACAGCAGAGTCGCTCCAACAGAGCCAAGCTGGTTCTTTTCATCACTGACGATCTACTGCCCCCTGCTGGTGACTGGCAGCTGGAGGAAGTTGATCTTCCCAAGTGAATGTATGTACGAGGACCAGAACATGACCTCGCTGGACTCCTCAGTTGAGTGTCATCCTTTGTATGTACAGTGTACATCATATACATAATCCCTCAATGAGGATTATAATGAGTTCTATTTTTTTGTTCTATTCCTATATTTGTATTTCGGTTGAGAGATAATAATGATTCTGATAATTGTAAAGATACTGAACATCAGATTGAACAGTGGGAAACTCCACATGTGTCTACACCTTGTGAGATCCTGCGTACCTGAAGAAGTCAATGGAGATGTCCAGATCTTCCTCTAGAACAATAGCAGCTCTAGCTTCCTGAAAAGGAAAACATTATTAAATAAATACAAAATGAACAATCAACCATTGGTAACAATTTGAAATAAATGTAGAAATGAATATCAAATAGAATGTTTCCCATTAACTGTGTGCAGCCGTGGTTTCATATTATTACAGAAGATCTATAACGTGTTTCTGCAGTGAGGAAACTTACAGGTCGTCAGTGTGAGTGTGTGTATTTGTGTGCGTGTGTGTCTCTGCCTGTGTGTGTGCGTGCCTGTGTGTGGCATTCAGCAGGGGAGGGGTTGACAGCTTCATGCCTCAGTCTCTTGACTTCATCATGCTCCAGTGTGTGTGATTGGGTGAACTTTGACCTCATTCGGCCTGGAGTTTTAAACATCTGCCTACAGTGGAAGAAATAAGTATTTGATCTCTTGCCAATTTTGTAAGTTTGTCCACTAACACAGAAATAAAAACGGTCTCTAATTTTAATGGGTTTTGACTTTCATCAATTTATATCTTTTATAAAATGTGATGTTCAGGATTATTTTTTGATATTCTGTCTCTGTTTTATTTGTTCATGAATCAATGCTTCTCGTCACTCTTCACGTCCTCTGTGGGGTTGAACAGATATTTCATTTTCCTCATGCTGGCTGCCATCTTGAATGAAGTACTGCTCACAACAGAGCTGAAGGCCATCAGTTTGGTCTCAGATAAATCTGTTGGATTTACCTGGAAAATTACAGGACAAACAAGTTTTCTACAAGAAGTGAGGTACTCACCGGGTGAAGGTTGAATGTTGCGGTCAGACTGGCCTTGTAGTGCTGCGACAGGTAGAGAAAGAAAAGGACTCATTCAAACAGAACATCTCACTTACATTACTTCCACTTGGGACGAACAACAAGAGATTTGATTTGAGAAAAACTCCTTATAAAAAGGGAAAAGCTTTATTGCAATACGTTGTTGATCCCTGAACGTGGAGCCGAATGTTGTTTACCTGAGACACTCTGGCGTTCTTGATGCTGATCGGGGTGTGCTGAACCCCCTTCAGTCCAAACAGCTCCACCACGTCCATTGGCTCCTAGGTTTCACACAACAACACATATCAGCTTGGACTGCTTCATCCGGCCAAGAGGAATAAATATGATGCACTCGTCTGTACGAGGGTGAAACCATCGTTGGGATCAATGCATGTCGTTTGGATCAATACTTGTCGTCAGGATCAATACGTGTCATCTATACGTGTCGTCAATACTTGTCAATATGTGTCAATACGTGTCGTCGGGATCAATACGTGTCGTCGGGATCAATATATGTTTCTGTATTAAGGACAGGGTTCAGTCAGATTACGTTTGTGTGTTTAATTAGAGCAAAACTTTAAATTCGGTGTTCAAACACGTATTGATTATCTATCAGGAAGGAAACAAACTACCTCGTAATATCCATCGATGAAGACCGTGATCATCTCTGTGTTCACACCGTGAGCCGAGAGCAGCGACCTCAGCATCCTGCAACACAACGCCGCCACTAATTATTGATTGATTATTAAATCCCTCAACCCGCCTCCACTGACGCCATGCAGTCACTGTGGGAGAGCAGGAAGAACACCTGCAGCTTCAAGCATGACAAGATCAATTCATTCTTGGACGCCTCACTTCCTCTGCAGGCCAAAAATCTGATCACTGTTGTTTTTAGTTTTTTACCTGTAGAGATAATTGGGTCTGTTCCCAGCGATGACAGCGACAGGC
Source organism: Macroramphosus scolopax (assembly GCA_901007825.1). Classification (NCBI taxonomy): domain Eukaryota; kingdom Metazoa; phylum Chordata; class Actinopteri; order Syngnathiformes; family Centriscidae; genus Macroramphosus; species Macroramphosus scolopax. The sequence goes on from CAAKHC010000276.1 coordinate 52,561, forward strand.
ACATTCAACACGTTATTTTTGGGCAGCTGGAAAATAAAGTGAGTAAAAGTGATGTGAGCATTTATTCTAATAATTCACGGTTTCACTTTACTGAATTACAGTTTGTCGTTTTCTTGGACACCAACTCTGATGTCTGATTGGTTCGTATGTTTATACACTTGAATGTTCTGTAAAGTAACTAAACTGTGGATTGAAGAGTGAAGTGAAGCGACTTGTGTCTCTTACAGCGTCTGGGTTGAACTCGATGGGCGCTGGGTCTTTGCAGCTGCAGATGCTGCCGTATCCTTCCACTTTGCTGCAGAAGAGCTTCCTCCGCCTGTTCAGCTGCGTGTCTGCCCAGTGGCACTCGGCCTCTGCAGAAGAGACGACCACATGTCATTAGAAACATTGTTAACATTGTTCTCAGTAGATTCGAATGAAAAAGCGTCACTCGGATCGCGTTTTACCTTCCGAGGCAGTGAGCTGCACCTCAGTTTTCAGGAGCACCGGATCCCCCCAAGTGGACAGAGCAGGAGACTTGGAGTGCTTTTCCCCAAACACCTGACCTGCACCCAGACACACCGCCCGCCAGTCAGGTGACCAGAATACTTCTGCTGACATCATGTTATTTCCCTCCTCCTTCTTGCAAGAATAAAGCGCTAATATTGAGACCAATACTTTTCCCGGAGAATTTTTCTAACACTGACTGACTGTTATTTAACACAGAACCATGTTTGCTCAGTAAACATACTTTAATACAATGAAACAAAAGACCAAAGTGTAATGACACCAGCAGTGAGCATGTCAGTGAGTTTGATACTCCACCTCCTTTCTTCACCACCAGAGTCCACATGTCCCTCCAGCTGAGGCTGAGAGACGCCTGGCTGCCCAAAGTCTTCAGCAAGTTCTTAGCAGCGTCCTTCAGGTGAAATGTGCCCTCATCCTACACACACACACACACAGAGACAGTGCACACACATTGTCTTTATTGCCAAGTAAATATTTCACAATACGAGGATTTCGTCTTGTTACATTGACATCTGACCCAGGACACCGACCTTGATGGACATTAACTGACCTTAATAGTGAAGATGAGGACTCTGCCCCGGGTCACCATGTTGAGGAAGAGGATCATGGCTTCATCCTCGTGGGGAGAGTAGGTGTCAAATATCCTCTTGGCCATCACGTGACCCTGAGAAACACACAACCAGTGGCTGATTTCTCAGATGAACTTGATTCTAGTTGAATATAAACTATTGTCATATTGAGTTTTAAGTAAAACCAAATGGAACTTCTTCTGGGCTGAACCTCTGCTGCTGGACACTAATGTTTGCTTTGCATATCACAACACAACCAGCAAAGACAAACATTAGAAAAAACAGGTACATAAGAGTTACTGTAAAAAATAGAAAAGTCATTTATTGATATAAAAGGAACACTCAGAACTTTGTGGGAGTAGAAACGCGTCCAAGTCACGAATTGGAGCAGTTTCTGCTGAGGTGCAGCTGAGGACTTTCTTGGTCAGGGATGAGCGGAAAGTTAAGGTGTTAGTTAATGTTAGCTAATGTTTAAATATTACCTTCAGTTCAAGGACTTTATAACTCTTCTCTACGTGTGCTTAACTGTTTGGGCCAATAACATATTTACACATTTCACTTCATTTCACTACGCACTGCACCTGGCTGAAGGTGAGCAACATGCATGCTAGGAGTTACTGTTGTCAAGCATGAGCCTATAAACTGACATTATCCAAAAAATAATAAATTGAAACATAACTCTTGCTAATGATGTCGTACTTTAAGTGACTGACTTAAGAGAACCGGAGGTGGTGATGATGGTGAAGCTGCTCTAAACCTCTCAGCTACAACAGTAGTGGAGAAGTGGTCAATCACAGAGTAACACATGTAAGAACACATGTGACAGAGGGCCAAGTAAAGCTGTAACAGCATGTTATTACAGGACATTCAGCAGGTTCTTACAGTTGCCTGGTTCAGAACGATCACATGGATGCCTCTGCCCTGCTCCCGCATATCATCCTCCAACACCTGCAGGAGACCAGCAAAGTATTATCCCTGCAAGCTTCATTACGATACACAAACAATAGACAACAGTTGAAACACGATATGGTGGAGTGTTAGATTTCATCTGAAAGACGCATTTCACACACACTTAAGTGAAAGTAAACTATTCCTCATTTTGCTGAGGACCTCGTTGAGGGACATTAAGGAGCCCTGGTGGTCCTCGGACCTCACTTTGAGAACCCCTGACCCTTACCCCTTTGTTTTGAAATTTTGTATTAAAATAAATACATGATGACCATAAAACATTATAGGGGCCTTCAAGTTTATGTTTAAAGACAATGAGAGCTCCAACTGCTCTGAAATATATAAAAAGGTAACACACAACTTGTATTAATCTGTAATAATCCCTGATTGTATTCTATGTTGTCCATCACTAACTGAACTCACCGTGGTCCCATCCACTGCCACGTAGACTTTGGAGCGGCTGGAGTATACCTCAATGTCCAGGACCTTGTGCCCACTTGCCGGCCTGCGAGGGGTCTCCATGTTAGGCATCACATCCTCTGAAAGGAGCATCAGACCCGGTTAATGTGCAGCACAGTTAATATAATACAAAACAATAATGGATGAGTGAAAATAATCATTAATTCACACCATATTCTTGAGCTGCTGCATCTTCATTTGCTACTCTTCTTGTGTCCAAGATGAGTTTAATGTTGACTATTACAGTTATCAGCAGAAACAGCACGGCTCCAGCCTGCGGAGGGAAAACAAAGTGTTCAGTTTGTTGTTACTTCTATTTAATCAGGACCGTCCCACTTCAGTTTAATCTGAACCCAAATTACAGGTGTGAAACCTCCTCTGGACCACAGAACCATTATCTGCTGTTGTAAACATATTTCACAAAGACTTCTTTAGTTATTGGACATCAGCTTGTCTTTCAGCCCCAGTGAGGAGGCACAGTTACCTAGTCAACGTAAAGGTCACAAGAACCATCGAGCAGCAGACCGCCGTTTCGTCATCTCACCATAATGGATTAGTCAATCTTATATATTATAAAACAGATTCACCCTCACACTACACTACAAACTGTTATTAGATGATATATTTCTGGTAAACATTACTAAATGGAGATGTACCAACCACATGAATTAAAGAAGACAACTGTTTCATGTTTAAAAGCTGGTTACCAAACCCAAACAACTGGACCATGTCATCAACTGTGTGGCTGCTGAACAGTTGAGCACCGCAGTTTTCAGCTCAACAGAATCCAGAATCCAAATTCTATATATAAAGTTGCATTAGAGGAGTCAAACCTAAATCCTTATAAGTATCAGCTCGTACTGAACGTGTTGCTTTATAGTGTCTTATATTAGTTAGTTGAGGGTGGAGACATTTTCCTGTGAATCCTTTAACTTTACAACCATCAATAACATTCAGATGTATCTGACTTTTTGTATCCTTTTACATCAGGCTGATGATGAACAGACACTCTGGCAGCTTCATTCTTCTGACCTGACAGAAGCGACGGACCGTCCTTCTGTTGGTCAGTTTGTATTTCCAGGTGAGGTACAAGCTTCGTTGTTGTCGGGGGATGAAGGGCTTGGCTCGGGGATTGGGAGTCCAGGTCTCCATCACGTACAGATATCACACCCGGTCCTCCTCCTCTCCCCGGGCCGGGACATGCACTGCTGTGCAACACCACCGAGCAACGGTCGGTTGTCACATCGTCATCTGCCAAACACAAAGAAAACACAGAGAACCCAGACAGCGGTCACAAAGTGCGCTGATAAATTAACGTTAGACAAGCATAAAGGTTAGCTAGCTGACTATTTTACACCAACTCAGTTTACTTTACTCAAACAATGTATATCGGCTTTATGTTGAAGTTTCGCTTAACCCAACTTACGGATTCGTCCGTCAAGTTCGCGTTGTCGTTTAAAAAAAAAAAAGCAGCAGCAGAATCCAAAGTAGGAGCTAGTTATTGCTGTAACATGCTACATGTAGCTAACGCTACAGTGTTCGCGTCGCAGTGAAAATGACGTCACTCTTCTTCTTCTGTCTCTACTTCTACTTTCTTGACTAGATTCTCTGATACCGAATATATGTTATATATATATATATATATATATACATATATATAATATATACAATATAATTCCATAACATTAATTTCAATAGTCGTTTCATTGAATATCTGTTTATGTTCTGGATCGTAACACTGGAATGTATTATCGCAGTATTACAGTGTTTGGAGTGTAATTCCAGTGTTGCCTTCCCAAGCAACAGGGGGCGACATATGACCAGAAAGTTTGGTGAGTCGTGAATAAGACAGACAGCCAGCTGCGATCGCATGAGTTTCCTCCAGAGGACAGTTCTTGCTATTGTGAACTGATAACTTGTCCCTTTCTCACTACCGCTGCCGATTGAGGAGACCCAGAGAGGCCGATGGTTAGAGATGAGACCATCGAGGCTTCAGAAGCTTGTCACACGTTGCCAGTACGCTATCTGGTGGACAATAAAGAAATCCTACAGCAACTGCATCAACCAGATATTTTGAACATTTTCATGTAATTTTAAGATTTGTTTGTTATACTGCATTAAAGTTCCTTTTTATTCGCATTGACATCGGATGTTTTTATAAGCTTAATAAAACGTACAGATATGGATCATTCCAATAGATTATGTCTTGTCAGCCATTCAGCTCCCTTCCGGCCCTCGTGTTCCCTCACCTGTGTCATGTTACCTCCATTTTTTAGGTTTTTTAGCTGTAAATTTAAAAGAAAAAATTGTGATTAAACAATTGTAAAATTGCCATTCCAACCTTGCTGTTGCTGGTGTCACTGGTGACATCAACAAGTCTGGGTATTTCATTTGTCTTGACTTGGTCAGGAATGGCCTTCCTCTTTCAATTAAGTATCCTCCCCAATCTTGACTGTAAATTGTGAATCCTGTAGATTGTGTCAATATTATGAACAACATGAACAAGTGGGCGGTATAACTTCGTCTGAACTTTGTTAAAAGACATTTTTTCATCTCTTACAATTTCCGATGCTATTTAACGAATAGATGAACTTCCTGAGATTGTGTGCTAGTTGAGTTCTGTGCTGAGTTTTATACTGCTTTTATAAACAGGTGTGTTTATCTACACCGAGAAGTAACCATATGAAAACAATGAAATAAATAATATACAGACTAAATAAACGTAACTTTGTGTTTCTATGTGATTAAATTCAGTTTCTTTCTTTTTTTAATCCACAATCCACAATCAACAAGAACAAGTCCACCAAGTCCAACTCAGAGATCAGGTTTTTGCAATGAGGTGCAGCTGATAATGAACATGAGGTGTTACTCATCAATCAGAAGAGCTGGATGATGCTCACACCCTGGTTGGCCATTCATGCTCTGCTTCAAACTGAGCGAAACCTCCTCAGAGGCTCTTTGAATCACAGCAGGTCGGTCCAACAGAAGAGTTTTTAAGCCGACCAGAAAAATGACTTCCCTGCTGCAGGTGAATCCCAGGGTGAGAGGGATCCGAGTGTCTCCGCACTGTTCCCTGCACAGTTTGGCTGCACACATCCAAAAAGAAATCAAGTTGGTAAGTGTCAGTGATTGATCAGAAAAAATAGAATATATGATTGTACGACGAGTATCAGCATGTCTATGTTAAAGGAAAAAGTCTAAATCTTATTCACAAAAATTACCCCAGACTAAAAAGGCTTAATGTTAATTATTAATGTTCCAATAATTCCTTCAATCACTTGAAACTGGACATTTTGCTTACATGCAGTAACAGTTTGGTCTTGCAGGGGGAGCGGAAACCTTTCAAGGGGCTGGTAGACGTCAGCTCAGGGGATTCACACAAAGCAGGAATGAAACCCATCTCATTTGTTCGACAGGTCAGTTCCGTACCTTTGTCTGTCTTCACGTCTTCATCGTCATCTGCAGCTGTGTGTTCCCTCAGGTGTTGGCGGCGTGTATGCACCCGCCACTGCTGGAGGACGGACGTCTTCCTCCGGACGTTGTCCTGAGGGCTCAGAGTCTCCTGGGGATCTGTCCTGGGGAAAGTGTGGGTGAGGACTCTGTCTGATGTCATAGTGAATACATGTGCATAAAACACCATATCTAATGGAGGATTCCTAGGTTCCTATACGGACTCATCTGGCCTGCTTCATGTCAAGCAAAGCATCGCTGAATTCATCACCAGACGAGACGCAGGAGTGCCTTCGTACCCCAAAGACATCTTTATTTCTGCTGGTTGTCAAAGAGCCTTGATGGTATGAAAACATTATTTATTGCTCAGTTGCAGCGGATCAGAAAAGGCACGAAGCCTTATGGAGGAAGTCATAGCGAACAAGTTCATTTAACTTTATTAATTCATAACTTTACACATAAAGCAGTTTCTCCTAACACAACTTGTTACCTCGAGAGGTGACAGCGGGTCACTGTAGCTGTAGCAGCCGGCTGTGCCTCTACTCGTGGACCTGACTCACTATCTCTGATTAGGCGGTTATGAAGCTGCTGGCCGGTAGGGAGGGGGGAACACAGACAGGCGTGCTGACCCCGACGCCCTGCCCACACACCCTGCCCATGCTGCTGGATGAGGGGGGGCTGACACTGGTGCCCTACCAGCTGATGGAGGACCGAGGCTGGGCGGTGGACCTGGAGGAGCTGCACCGAGCTCTGAAGACAGCCAGGGGGCGGTGCCAGCCCAGAGCTATCTACATCAGCAACCCAGGAAACCCAACAGGTAAACAGCAGCTACGTTGACTCCACCTATTTAAACTCTTCACTGTTGTGTGCCCCTGTTTGTCCTTGCAGGTCATGTGCAGGACAGGAAGTCAATAGAGGAAGTGATCCAGTTTGCAGCAGCGGAGAGACTATTGCTGTTAGTTGATGAGGTGATTGTAAACTGGAACTGGAATTGGACCCAGCGACTGGCAGCAGCCTTACCAACACATTAATGAATTCTCTCTCTGATCTCCAGGTATATCAGGACAGCGTGTATGGACGGGGCAGAGAGTTTATCTCCTATAAGAAAGTCCTGTTTGAGATGGGCCAAGAGTCCTCCGAGACGGTGGAGTTGGCCTCCTTCCACTCTCTCTCTAGCGCCTGCATGGGAGAGTGAGTTGCATCTGTATTGAATACATGTATCTCCTGCCACTCAAACACCTAGTACTATCACTTTTACTCTTATTAATCCTTCTTCATCAGCACACATTAACCCTCCTGTTGTCCTCATATTCTGTGTATAGGGGTTTTCAACACAGTGGCGGGTTATTTTGACCCCGAAGACAACAGGACGGTTAATACAGTGAAAGGAGCTTGACTCAACAGCACCTTGTCAGGCACTTTATAAAGGAAGTTTGGCACTGAATCACAGGAGAGTTTGGGCTTTCTGTAGATGATTCAGACACTCAGTAGCCCACTGGCACTGATGGACACAGAGCTGACTAGCACACATTCGCCAGCAACAGGATGGGGATGCAGGGCTGCATGGCAGGAAGGCGCTCACTCTTCAGATCTGTGTATGTTCACCCTGGTTTAAGGTTGCATGTTGGTTTTTCTGTATGTGCCAGATGTGGTCTGGGGGCAGGATACATGGAGGTGGTCAACATTGACCCTCAGGTGATGCCTTTCATTGAGACAATGCTGTGTACTGACATCAGCGCTCCGGTCATGGGACAGCTTGCTCTGGACATCATGGTCAACCCACCGAAACCCGGAGACCCTTCCTACAACACGTACACGCAGGTGACTACTGAAGATCCTGCGCCAACACTAACTTTCCTAACGACTTCAACTGTATCCATTGTTCTTCTCATCGAAAGGAGGTTCACCTGAGTCGGGCAACTCTGTCGCAGAATGCTCAGCGGGCTCAGGAGTTCCTGAACGCCCTGCCAGGGATGAGCTGTCAGCCAGTGATGGGGGGAATCTACCTTTATCCCCGTCTGAGCTTACCACCGGAGACTCTGGAGCAGGCCAAGGTGGGACAGTTTACCTCCACAACACACATGCTGTGCAGTGTGGTAGCTCTCTAAAGGATCATAGCAAAGTTTTGCATTTTCTAGCATCATTTGTAACTGCAAACTGCTATTGATCACCGTTTGTGTTTCTTCATGTGTAACTTGATGAAAATGAGCTCAGCCAGACATTTTTGAACATTATTACAATTCCACTGGAGTCTTACTTCTCTTCTTCTGCACTTCTTTTCTTTTGCACCTACTTTTGCAGTGGTTTGTCCGACATCTTTATGATGCTACGTTGCCAGTTGTATTTTAGTTCAAGTCTTCACCTCCTTTTCTTTTTAGGCATTGGATGTGGAGTCAGAAGTTTTCTACTGCCAGAGGTTACTGGAGGAGGAGGGGGTTTTAGTTGGAGCAGGATGTCAGAAAGGAGGAACAACTGCAGTCTATTTCAGGTAAGAGATGCCACAGCCGTCAGGTATGTTGCATTGCACAGTCACAGTGTCTGTTTCATGTGTTTTCACTCTTAGATTCTGCATCCTTGTACCTCCTGGCGCCCTGGAGGAGGCGCTGGCTCGCCTCAGTTCTTTCCACCGACGACTTCGGGCAGACGTCCTGACCTGTCAAACCGTCACTTTTGACAAAGGTTGACAAAAAGTTTTGACAGTATGAATAAAGACTCATAAATCTGTTATTTGAAGTTATTTTACTGTCTTGAAAAGTCTCAAGTATGTTTACCTCTGTTGACAATGCCTTTTAATATTCACACCACCTGTAGAGGTTTGAATTCTCGAGATTTAACACATGTTTTTAATCATATTTACTTTCATCTCTATGAACTGCACCTTGGCCTCCACACCACCAATAGCTAACTGCATTAAGTCTCTAAACTGTAACCTAAACAAGACTACCTAGCTAAAATATTCATAATAATAGATAAATTAATAATAGAAAAAAATTGTCTATTACTTTGCATTTATCCAAGTAACGTACCCCGGCAGTCAACTTACACTAAATCAATTTATTCTAAATCACAGTGTCAATCACACATATGCGTGTGCAGTGCGCGCAGCTGATTGGCGGGGCAGTGTGGTGTGGGCGGGCCCTGTGTAGCTAGGTTTTCCGGCTCCTTAAGTCGCTCGTAGACCGATTGATAGCGTTGCTGCTAAGCTGTATGAACGATTCTGAAAGTTTCTAAGAAAGTTTAATAAATGTTCTGACTTCCCTTTTATATCCACTTCGTCTGAGACGCTACAATTGTAATGTTTTGGTGAACAGACATTAACGAGAGATGCTAGTCAGCTGCTAGCTCACTAGGGGAAAAAAGAGATTGACACAGAGGCTCAGAAGATGTTGTGTATCTTTGGATCTGCCTGGATATGTGAACAAACATCCTCAGTGATGAAGGTGAGCAGATCCATTCATGCTACGTAAATGTTTCTAAAAAGTTTAATAATAATCAGTTATGTTACGCTGTAAAAAAAAAAAAAAAGAAGAAAGGGGGCGTGGTGTCATGATTTACAGGTGATGTGAGTGAATTTCCGGCAGTCGCTGAGGCATTTGCGGAAATGCAGGTAGTTGTCCATTAACTGATCCCCCCCCCTCTCGTAATCTGCTGTGGGACTTAGCGATTGGACGTTTCGTTCATTTGCGTGAACTGTGTCACTAGAATGGGTTCATTAAAATGTGAAGTACAAAAGCCAGCTATGATTGCGTTAGCTGAACGACAGCTAGCCTTCCTAACAGTCGCTAACCTACCCCAACACTTTGTAATGATGCTGTGGTGACAATTGACATTTGTCAGCACAAACGGAAAACATTGTATAACGTGTCTTTGACAAGTCTGTTGTTTAAAGCGCTGTTCTCGTTTTGTATTGTTCATAGCATTAGCTTGGATCATCGATGCTAACGTTAGCGATGCAAATGTTAGCGTGGCTAGCGCGGTGCTACACCGTCACCTGTAGCTTGACGTTCTGCCCCGCGAGGATTGAGAAAATGTCGCTCTTTTACGAGCGAGAAGCGACCTTATCTGATTTGGAGGGATGAGAAATAGTTGGTCTCTCTGGTATATTTTGTTCTACAACTTATTGCTTATAGAGGTAATCTGAATGATCAACACTATGCTTACCCTTAGTTTTTCACGTCAACACAGTCAGCATAGAAAGGAAATGTGAGACACATGAAGTATAAAAGTATAAACAGACATATATGATGGTTTCAGTTCTGCAGAATAGAAGAGTCAGTGTCCAGGGAGGGGCCATGGAGAGCATTCTCTGTATTTCAAGTAGTTTTAACAACTTTTACAGTATGATCACGAATTGGATGAAACGCAGAGGAAGTTTTATATCGGTACGTGAAGGCAGCACCCGCCTCCTCCTCCTCCTCCTCCTCCCCCCTCTCTCTCTCTCTCTCTCTCTCTCTCTCTCTCTCTCTCTCTCTCTCTCTCTCACGCGTTGGTCGGTGGAAACTTTGCAGTGACTGACCCGGTGCTCAGGCGCGGCTCCTGCAGGATGATGAACACTCACCGGGGCGCTCACAATAACTCTTCATTGCAATCCCAGCAGAAAGTGTGCAGGCTGCATGCAGCGCCAAAGTGGCAGCAACTCTCTCAAGGTAGGTTTAATTTGTTTCTGATTTATGTGGGGTTTCTTTGGAAATAAATGCAGTCATTGCCGCCTTCACCTGGCCCACGTTGTATCACAGAGAGTTGGCAAACCATTCATTGTTGTATTAAATTTGAACAGAATCTATAAATGCAAACAACAAAATTATAGAATTAACATGCAAATGAATTAATTTCCTTTTCACTTTTTGTGTGCAATTATGATTCAGTTGCACGAGTACAATAAGAGAGGAACATCTAGCAGAAGTGATGCATTTCTTGCTTTTGGACCCCCCTCGGACCTGCTGGACTTTTTCTATAGCTTCTTGAAAAATGCTTCACAGCTGTTTGTAGGGCTACAGTATGTTCAGCTTCAGGAATGCCCTGACCTCAGAGCTGAGTCATGCAAATTATACCTCCTTACTGTCTCCCATCTCCCGTCTTTGAGCGGTGATCACCGGTCCATGTACAGTAACTTAATCCCCAACGCAGATTATATTGCATGAAACACAAGTTACTCTCAAGTATAGATTCTTAAAATTAAATATTTCATAACTGGAAATTATTTTAATCATCAACTCATCAAATTGGGGTGATCACGGTTCCTGAAGGACCTACTTATCCATTTCATCACAATTCGAGATTTTCTTCGTCCTACTGATAGATTTCCCTCTTACTCATCCAAATGAAACGATAAATTCCATACAAGTGGAGACGAGTTGCTTTCGTTGGGCATATTAGAGTTTTTTTTTCATGCATTGGTTATATGAGGCAGAAAGCTGTTGGCTCGCAGCTCCAGAGTTCCAAGCAGGGGTGTGAATAAAAACCCACTAAACCAGTTTTTGGGAAATTAAATTAAGTTGCAGTGATTATCGTACTAATAAATACCAGTGTAGGCATTTATGTAGTAACAGTATAGAGATAAATATATATAATTGAATGGGGTTAAATTACACTGCCAACGTAAAGTATATCTACCCCCCACGCTTGTAAATTAGTAGATAGTTGTATTTAAATGGCGAATAAAGCAGGGAAATGAACCACTGAAGATCAGTGAGGAAAACTTATAATGAAATTCAACCTCCTGGGGGCACAATCCTCACTAAATGAACTGCATGCATTGTGCAGTGTGATAACCGCCGCACTGCGCCTTCATCAGACACACAGTGGAAGTCAGCTAGCATTTCACAAAAATAAGATGTTTCAGTGCTGCTTTACGGCTATTGAGCTGCAAGCCCAGCCATGCTTGATATCCACCTGTGTGTGTGTAGCAGTTGGCAATTCTACAAAGCCCACAGGCACCGAAAAAAGTGCATCAAATGCAGACAGCCTGGCTGTAACTCACTCCGATTTCAATTCTCTGATACAAAATATCAGGATGTCTTCATAGGGACAATACAAGGAGGGACAAAAGGCGGAGGAACGAGGAGATGTGACTAGACCGCAGATCATGAGCCGAGGAAAGGAGAGAAATACGAGCAAAGCACAGTGAGAGGAAAATCCTAATTGAGAAGATTAGATATACTATAAGAAATGAGAGGAGAAAGACGGGAAATAAATAGGAGTGGAATAAGAAGAATAGAACATGAAGCAGAATTAGGAGAAAGGAAGTTATTTAGTGTGCCACGCTCACAGCTGCATCTGTAATTACTGTATCCTCCAGGTAAACACAACCAGACAGCTTCAGACATGCACACAACCCCGGGGAGAGCAACATATTCCACCTGCAGAAGATGTTTATATTTAGACCTCAGGAACAGTTCAGGAGAGGTCGAGGGTTCTGTCATCATCTGAGATCGTTCCCGCCTTAATATCCTTCCTCTGGTCCCATTTCTATTTCACACTGGAACACTGTAAACCACGAGTCAAATCATTCAACTGATTCAGAGTTTTCACTTGAATTTGTTTAAGCGTGCATCGACCGGCTGCGTGTCTACAAAACAAAACAGAAGGAACAAGTTCATCTATTTTACAGCAACAAGCAGAGAAGATATTGTGTTACTGATTTTGACCATATCGCCTGGCCTCCTACCTAGTGTATTTATGTTGTTGTTGTTTACAACTTTTAAACCCATGACATGTGACTAGACTGTAGCTTGTTGCAGATATTCACAAAGACTGTCCAGCTTACTGATAGTGGAAGTGTTGTTGAACTGCAACTTTATACCCCAAGAAAGATGAATTAAAGCATTTTTAGCAAAGTTATCTCACGGCACTTTTCATATTAACCCAACAATCCCCCAACGAGCAACCACTTGGCGACAGTGGAAGGCAGAAAAACTCTCTTTTCAACAGGAAGAAACCTGAAACTATTGTTCTTGACGCAGTGCAGCACTATTTTTTGTTTAGTTGAGGTGAAACAGTCAGCCACAAGAAATTTCAGACACTGAACCTCAGTTTGCCCACCAGGGAGCACTGACCGATACATTTTTCAACTTGGTCAAAATGCAAAGAATCCTAATCAGAATGTTAAAACGTGCGCATTTTATTGTGTAGAATAATCAAATGATAAATGAGTATCGGCCCCCA
>CAAKHC010000278.1:6742-22465 GCA_901007825.1 Macroramphosus scolopax
GGGGGGGGGGGGGGGGGGGGGGGGGCGACGATGACGAACCGGTAATCATCAGGTCTCTGCCCGACCCAGCGTCTACATGTGTGCCTTCTGGTGTCGGGGCGCAACGGAGACCCTCAGATCCTCCTGTACGGTCGACACTTTGACACGAGACCGAACTAAAACACAAACATCACATGGCCGAGAGGTTCGGGAGCCCAGTTCTGCCAGAAGAAGAAGAAGAAGAATGTAATGTGTCTTGTCTAAATACCACTTTCGTCACTTTAGCACGAATCATGGCGCTAGCTGTCTGTGGTGAATTGAGTTTCCCGCTCGATCATGCTAAGGAAGTTAGCATCTCATCATTTCATTACTGTCTGATGATGTGCTGCCCCCTGCTGGTTTAGAAGATGAAGCACTGGCACTCACACAAACACTCTAATTATTATCATTTATTAAGACTAATGTCCTAATATATTTTTGCATTTGAGTCAGAAGTGAGCAAACATTCATTTGTTTATTTTATTCCACTATTTTGTAAAAAAAAAAAATTAAAATTTTGACTTTATAGGATTTATTGTTCGAATAATAAAATAACGTGGCGACACTTTTTTTTTATATATATATTATTATTATTATTATTATTATTATTATAACTTTTGATTATCCTTCTGTTCTTCTCCTGGCAGTATTGGGCTTCAATAATAAAGGTCCACTTGTTACAAACGATGAGTTCCAGAAAGGTCAGAAAGACAAATTCTCTCCACAGAAGTTGTTTTTCCTGAATCGTTACCGTGTGTTTGATGTTCTGAGCTTCACTAACTTCCATTGTGAACATTAAGTGATGATAACGAAGATTTTAGCAACTTCTCATTCTGAATATGTTTTACTTCCAACATTAACTTTGGAGCCGTGGAAGCAGCCATGAATATAAAAAGACCAAGGTTGGTTCATACAAAGCTTCTTGTGAAGAAACTTCTCCATGATTCAACACATTTCCAAAGAAGGAATCCTCCTAAAGACTCTTGTAGCTCAGAGTGAACTCCTCTGTTGTTATCGTCTCTGTGGAAACATGTTGCTTTACAGGTGCTCTGCTTCTTCCAGGTCTCTGTTGTGTAGAACGTTCACATGCCTCCACACTTGTGTTTGTCTGAAAGAAGACAGAGAACTTGTTTCAGTGCTTCGTCCCTCTTCTGTGCTCGCTGTGCTCTTTGAATCAGTGCTGCATGGCGCCCCTCCTCTGACGATGCTGAATATAGAACTAACTCCCTCGGTGGGCTGCAGGATGGATGTGTGTGCATTCAAACGACCTCCATACGTTACAGGACACGGCGGCGCTCTCGGACTATCGTTTTCATCCTCGTGCACATCAGACTTGTACAACAGATCATGTGTTTGGTCTGATCTGGATAATCATGGTTCAGATCGGATGTCAGATGAATGTGCAGGACTTCTTCTGTGTTCTTGTAGACTAACCGACCACCAGGCTGCTGTTTGCTTCCTTCAGTGGGAGGAAGACGAGGGTGGTGTTCATTCCGGTCTGTTGTCCGTCAGCATGGCTCACATATAGATGCCTACTTACTCTCAGTGATGTTTGCTTGTTTGTGTATTAAAAGAACAGTTTAATTTATATTGGATGGATCTACGTGTTGCTGGGTTTGTTTTTACGTGTTTATTTTCTTCTCTGTTTGTTCCAAACAGGAGACAATGGTTTTATTAAAATCGGACACATTTCAGTTAGCCTTCGATTTAAAAGAGTCAATAAAAAGGTTTCATAAGTACGTCTGTGTCTCCTCCGGTTATTTTCATCTTGTTGTTTTTATTTTGTCTGTCTGTTGGAAGGATTAAAGACGACCTGCTGATTTTCAACAAACTTATTGACCTGATCTTCTCCCCATTTGAATCCGACAGAATAATAACACTTCTGTCTTCAGGAAAAGTTGAATTAAATTTGTTTTGTTTTATAGATAACCATGCATGATATATCAGACTGTAAATATGTTGTTGCTCTTTTAAAGCATTGCAAAGAATTCAGAAACACTTCTTTTGATTCTTTTATCCTAGTCTTTGGATGTCTTTGTCCTTTACTGTAAGTTATCCTTTATTATACTTATGCAGAAGTTAGAACAGCCAGACATCCCCAGAAACCACGCATAGATTCATAACTAATAACAGAGTGTGTTGATTTTGTAATTATTTATTCAATTATTTCAAGAACTCAGAATCTGAACCTGACGAATGGACCGGGTGTAGTACCGGCCAGCGTCCAGCAGGGGGCGCAGCAAACCTCCATCTGAAGTCAGCAGGTGATGGAGGCGGTAAGAGACAAGTGAGTCCAACCAGTCTGGAACGAGTCCACTTGTATCAAGTACAGGGACGTTTGCTGAACCTTCTAACCTTCTAAACGTGAGGATCAACCAGCATGTCCTCACTATAACACTCACAAATCAAATGTTCATATAATCATATATAAATGAATCTTCTACCTGACATCTTAAATGAAAACCTGCACACAGAAAGATGGTGATTCAGAGCTCCAACTGCAGAGAGATAAATCCTGATATGAGCTGATAGAAGCAGCTGCGTTATCTCACGCGCTCATCTGAACCATCTCACATTGTACACATGTATACACACACATCATATCAGTGGTTATCAGTGTACAGATACAGTATGTTTCTACGTTCATGGAGAACCTTGATCCTGCTGCTCACTCGCAGTGCGTTGTGTTTAACCGTCAGTCAGGACTCGAGTCTTCAGGATGAATCAGACTCGTCTGGAGGACTTGAACCATTCACTGGTGTTTATAATGTTTCAACCGAAGACTCCGCCTAGAGAAGAAAAATCATCTTTCATTTTGTGTGTGTGTGAGTACTTTGAGTACACACACACACACACACACACACACACACACACACACACTTTCCCATTCCACAACATTAACAGCTGAAGTGCCCTTGAGCACAGCATATGACCCCCAACTGCTCTCCTGGCGCTGCTCACTGGCACACTGTGTGTGTGTGTGTGTGTGTGTGTGTGTGTGTGTGTGTGTGTGTGTGTGTGTGTGTGTGTGTGTATCATACTAGATTAAAAAATAAATTTAATTCAAATGAAATGACACCAGGTTAAAGACACTGCTCTCAGCCAGTGACACAGGCTGATGACTGGCTGATGACCGGCAGGTCAGCGAGCATCACTGCAGCAGTCACCTGATCACTGAACCAGCCGGATGGATCTCAGCCAGTTATTGATCCGATTCCAATTACCCCACTTCTCTTCCTGCCAGGTTTCACCCCGGAGTAAAAGCACCACGCTGATAAAAGCATCACTAGCTGATGTGTCAGCGTCACCAGAGTTGTTTTATCTTTCGCTTGGCACAAGACAGGGAAAGGTTGCACAGCCTGCTGGTGAATTGCAAAAGTGAGGTTGGATGATGAACGTGACATTAAAAGATGTAGGTAGACTACGTAATCTGATTCCAAAGATCACACGGGGATCAAACAGTGACGTCCTCTCATCCTTTCATCAGTGGTTTGGAGCTAGTCTGCATTCTACTCAAGGTTCAACCTGTTAATCAACTCTAATTTAAGATTTTAAAAACTAGCTTCGATGACTCTAATGTTCCTGGGAACATCACTGTCTTTATGACAGACAGTAATCTGATATGCTGGAATAACTAGTCAATCAGACAGATTTTGTGAACGAGATGTTCCTTCGGGATCTTTCTCTACGTCCCCCTGAATTCCAATCTCAAAATACTGATGTCCAAATAGTGGGTGAGTGTCCCTCCATGATGTCACTGTGTCACCTCTTGCATCTGTGCAGCCCAACATGGGAACACACAAACTCACGGCTGATAAGCCCTCGCCGCCCGCCAGCCATCGCACAGCGTCCCCTCGAGCTGACGTCTGCTGTTCCTCTTTATCTCCTCAAGCCTACAAACAACGAGGCCTCTGATCTTTGCTAAACGAACGTCTGTCTAGTTACAGTTAGGACATCTTTGACAGTTATATAATAATCAGGCAGCTTACAGTGGAGTTATGGCTCCACATGCTCCGTGAGGTAATAATTTCTTTAGATAAGGCGGCTGAAGAACAAGAATGTTCAGATGCTCCGGCCGCTGGCTGGAGACAACGAGTCAATCATTGTTAAAGAGAAGAAGAATTATCAACAACACATCAGAAAAACAAGCTCGTCTTCACCAAGAGCAAGAGATGACTCTACTTTCAATGACTCGTAAACTTGAAACTTGAAGATTGAACGAGGCTCAAAATGCATTCTGTTCATTAAAGTTAAAGGATTTTGGTTCTCATGTTGTCACTCCATAAATCAGAAAACACTGTCAAAAGCCATTAAAACAATTGATTTTCACCTTGTTTTTTGGAACAAAATGTTCTATAAACCAGGCTAAAAATAATATAAACAAACATCTAGAATACAGATAAGAATAAAAGTGGGTAGTTTGCTGAAGCAGAGATTTCTGGGATTAAAACCTTTAAAGATACAGTATGTGTTTCAAAATAAATCATGATTCAGAATCAGAATCAGAAATCCTTTATTCGTCCCACGATGGGGGAATTTACGTTATTACAGCAGCAAAGAGACAGTGAACACATTAAAGAGCATTTCACTTCAATACTGTGTTGTGCTGTAAAAGCTGCAATAACTTACATGCCATAACTTATGTGCAATTCTACATTACTTGTTATTTTTTTGGTAAATGCTCTTTAATGTGTCTCTTTGCTACTGTAATTAACATAAATTTCCCCGTCGTGGGACGAATAAAGGATTTCTGATTCGGATTCAATTTATTAGCTTTAACTCACATAAAGATGTATAAATATACGTTAATTTCAAAAGTTATTGCCAATTTTACAAAATACTGTATATGTAACCTCTATTTAATACACAGCATCTTGATGGCTACGAGTGTATGAGACAGTTGTCTCCTGTGTGTCAGGTGTCCTGTGCAACAAATTCCTGTAGAGTTTGTCAAAGAATTTAGTTTGTGAAAGTCTGTCTGAGTTCAGCCTCTGGTGCTGCGGAGCTGCTTGTGTCTTCACGTCACCTCACATTACTAGAAGACTTTAGAACATCAGTGAACATGTATGAGTGATAGATGTGCTGAAAAAACAAGTTAGTGATGATTAACTTCAGCCGCATTATCTTCATGTGTTACACAATGGCTGCAGGGGGCCCTGGGAGGAACATGGCTAACAGTCAAACACTGAGGGCTGGTTAATACACAATGTTTGTATATGTTGTGCAAACTTACAACACATTTTAAACACAATGTAGTTTTGCTACTTTAAACGGCAGAAGAAGACTTCGGGAATATTCTATAAATACAATATACTAGACTAATGTCTTGTTGGATCATCAGTTCCGACTCTCAACCAATTAGAACTGTGAAATAATTACTGACTTAAAAAATTGTGTTTTTATTATTATTAATAATTATTATTGTGATAAGTAGCAGCTGTATACAAACCTCATGGAGCTACAGCTGGACTATCACATTCTCTGTGCAGGGCTAATTTACATCAGAAGCTTTATATGACCTGTGCTGAAGAATGATTGAGTACTTAAATAGAAAGTGCTTCCAGAGGCAGTGATGTGCATGAGTGGGTAACCGCGATAACGAAGAACAAATAGACACACTATCATGGCTGTTAGCTGCTAGCTGTAGTTAGCTTTCAAGATAAAACGACGGTGCTCTTCTACAACTTGTGAGTGTGGCGTTGTTTGTTTAATAAAAGTTCTTAAAGCACTGTTATCCTGCCAGCTAGCTGCTAATGTTAGCCGCTAATGTTAACTTCGTTCAGATTGTGACAGACTGAGTGGTTGTTGTTTTCTTAATCACCACAATGGAATCATGACTGTTAGCTGCCAACAGTAGCTGCTAACGCTAGTTAGCTTTCAATTTCATGACCGTGGGGCATTAACTCAAATCTTGATAGCCCGAGTGGGTGTTGTTGTTTTTTAATTAAAACACTGCTATTACGCTAGTTACCTGCTAATGTTAACTGCTATGTTAGCTGCTAACGTGAGTTTGCGTTCAATATGTGACTACGATGCTCTTCTACAAATCAGGGCGGTCTGAGTGGGTTGTTTGTCTGTTTAATTAGCTATCATGACAGTTAGCTGCTAATGTTAGCTGTGACCAGGAGCTGCTGACGTTTGTTTTTTTGTTTTTTTAAGACTGTAGTGTACAAGCGTGACTGTCAACATGTCTGACGTTTCTCTGACGTAGGTGTTAATCGGTCAACAGGAAGGTCTGTTACAGCGAGCCGTCGCAACACGCTGCTTAAATTTGACCTTTTAGTTTTTATCTTGTGGACATGAGTATCTTCAGCATTATGTTTTTTAAAGTCTGCGGTAACTGATAAAGATGTTTACACTGGTGGAGAAGAAGTTGTATCTTCGCTATGTTGTACTGCTCTATAATATCAGGATAACTCATTAATATCTCTTTAAAGAAATAATAACAAAACAGATCTTTGAAGAACACAACAGAAGCAGTGATAAGTTGAAATACTTTTATTGTCGTCTCCCTGCTTGGAGGCTCAAGTTTTACAACAAAACAGAACCAAGAGATACTAACACAGTACAAAAATACATTAAGCCATAAAATAAAGACAGAAAGTAAAACATACACTTTCTCAAACAACACTGGAGCTGAGCTTGACTCCGTACGAATCCATTTGAATGACGAGTTGATGTGCGTTCATAATAACTTATTATTAAGTAGTAGACATCAGCGTAAGACTGGATGTCACAGGAAGCATTTCCCATTCAGATCAGAGGAGTCTTCAGAATGATAAGAGTTCTAGCTCATGAAAAGTGGAGATAAAAACATATGGAAGGGAAAATGAATCACTTCTAATGTTCAGGGTCCATCTCAAGGAAAGAAATCCATCAACCTTTCTCTTTTTCCACAGTTGAAAAAAATAGAAAAAGAAGACAAGGAACCTCAAAGGTCGATGTTAGGAAAACTCACATTCTTTTCTGGATTTTGCAACATATAAAATTTGTCTTTTAGAAATTCTGACATGTTCAATAAATTAACAACATGCTGTACGATAAAAAATACTACATTTCTGTTTGAGAATTTCCCCAGTGTTCTAGAATTAGCAACATGCTATTTTAAAATTTCGAAAATTATTTTCTAGCATTTCCGACATGTTCTTGAATAAGCAACATGCTGTAGTAGAATTTACAGCAAGCTATTTCAAAAGATTACAACATTTCTGTTCTAGATTTTCTGACATGTGGCTCTAAAATAAGCAACATGCTGAAGAAACAACATGCTGCTCCATCATTTCTAAGATTACATTTTCTTTTCTTCAAAAATTACAAAAATGCTCTATAAATGATGACACATCTTTCTAGAATCAGCACCATAATGTTCTAGAATCTCTAACATCCTGTTAAAGGAATAAAAAATGTCTGTTCTTGTATTTAGGACATTTTTCTCTGGAATCAATCGACAAGCTGTTTAGTAACTTTACTACCTTCTTTTCTAGAATCAAGGAGCTCTAGATTAATAATTCTACATCTGGTTCACTCTCTGCCTCAAGAGTTCCAGCTGCCGGGCGACCTCGTCGGGCAGGTCGTCATTCACCTGCGTGGTGAAGTACTTCCCCACCTCCTCCACCTCCCTCTTCCAGAACCCCTGATCCAGAGAGAACAGCTCATCCAGGTCCACTTTCCCTCTCAGGCCCTGGAGGTTCAGGGAGTCGCAGCACGGCAGGTAGCCCACGGCGGAGGGCATAGCGCCGGCTTCACCGTTCAACCGCCTGAACATCCAATCAAGAACGCGGATGTTGTCACCAAAACCTGGCCAGAGGAAGCCAACGGAGGGGCTCTTGCGGAACCAGTTGACGTGGAAGATCTTGGGAAGCTTGGCACCAGGGCGGTCGGCCATGCTCAGCCAGTGAGAGAGGTACTGGCCAAAGTTGTAGCCGAAGAAGGGGCGCATGGCGAACGGATCATGCATGATTTCTTTGCCTGGAAAGAAGAAGAAGGAGACAGGAAGGGAAAGACTCTTTAGCTTCTAAGATGTCTGGGACAAAAATCCTTTCTCTGTACTAGGTCTAATTCACGTCCAAACGTAAAGCCCTTCCTGCTTACTAACAATAGTTTAAAGATCCTGTTTTCCTATATGAGTGGTGAAGCAGAATCCACATACTGACCTTTGTGTTCAGCTGCAGCGGTGGCCTCTGACCTCATGGCAGCTCCGACAAACACTCCGTGCTGCCAGTCGAAAGCCTCGTAAACCAGAGGGACACCTGAATGGAGAGCCAGGTTTATTAAGTAAGTGTCATCATATTTCTACACCAGTTTCTAACTCTGCCAGTAATTCAGTTGCCAGCTTTTCCGTCCTGCTCACCTTCAGGCCTGCGCCCGCCAAAGATGATTGCCTCGATGGGGACTCCCTCGGGGGATTCCCACAGCGGGTCGATGATTGGGCACTGATCAGCCGGAGTGCAGAAACGAGAGTTGGGATGAGCACAGGGTTCACCTGGAGAGACATGGAGGTAAGCTTCAGTTCTAATTTGTTTCTATTTTGGTTTGTAATTTCAACACGTTTCACATTTTCTGTTTCGGAAGCTCATGAAGAGTCAACATACCATCTTTGGAGCTCCAGGGCTTGTTCTTCCAGGAGGTGACGGTCACTCCCTCGGGCAGTGACTCATCCATTCCCTCCCAGTAAACACCGCCATCGCTGGTTTCTGCGACATTTGTGAAGACGGTGTTCTTGATGATGGTCGCCATGGCGTTGGGGTTGGTTTCGGCCGAAGTGCCGGGCGCAACGCCGAAAAAGCCATTCTCAGGATTGATCGCGCGTAGGTTCCCTAGTCACAAGAAAAATTCCCGTCAGTTGTATCAATAATATTTTGGTAAACGGAAACCTCCTGAAGGCAAATTGAACTTTACAAAGAGTCTGAGATTCCCTCACCTTGGTCGTCAAACTTCATCCAGGCAATGTCGTCTCCCACACACTCGACCTTCCAGCCCGGCAGCGTCGGGCAGAGCATGGCCAGGTTTGTCTTCCCGCAGGCGCTGGGGAAGGCAGCCGCCATGTACTTCTTCTGCCCCGCAGGGTTGGTGACGCCTAGAATCTGAAGAAGAAGTAACATTAGAGCCGATGAGGTTCAGGCAGATGAGCAGCATCAATACACAGTTGCTTTTCTTCATTGTCTTACCAACATGTGCTCCGCCAGCCAGCCCTCCTCCTTGGCGATGCGTGAGGCGATGCGAAGGGCGAAGCACTTCTTTCCTAGCAGGGAGTTTCCTCCGTAACCGCTGCCGAATGAAACAATCTGCCTGCGGTCGGGGATGTGGGCGATTAACGTCTGCTCAGGGTTACAAGGCCAGTTGTTCACCAGGGGCTCTAGAAAAGGAAATCATATATGACTATTACTACCAGTAATCGACTGTTTAAGAGGCAGTCATGGAGTGTACTTCATTAGGTATCAGGTTTACCTGCTGCAGTAGTAATAGTTACAGTAACTTATAGCTGTGGTTCTTCTCATTAGTGTTTATATTTCCTGTGAAGTGTCTGACTGATGTTGAGTGAAAATGCAGTAAAAGCACGTTGACATAATTGACGTACTTTTAAGCGGCATTGGGCAGCCGACGGAGTGCAGACAGCGGACGAACTCGCCGGTTCCCAGAGCGGACAGCACATCTTTACCCATACGGGTCATCACCCTCATACTGGCCACAACGTACGGGGAGTCGGTCAGCTCCACTCCGATCTTAGAGAGGGTGGAAGCTACTGGACCCATGCTGAAGGGAATCACATACATGGTGCGACCTGCGGACGGAGGCAAACATCAAGAAAGGATTCAATAATAATTGTATAATAACTGCATTTTCTTCCCGATTTAATGTTTGCGAAACTGATTTTCAGAGTTAGTTATGGACTGTAACTCCAGTTCTATGAGTATTGACGCGGCCCTCTGGTACAGCCGCGGCTCCTCCTCCTCGCTACAGTGACTCACTAGCGCCTCCTCCGGAACAAGCTGGTATTACGAGACAAGAAGGACATGGTGATCTGTGGTACCTTTCATGCAGCCGGGGAACCGCTCCGCCACGGCTTTATCACACTCTTCTGGGGACATCCAGCGTCCAAGCTGGCTGACTCCGCCCTCCAGCGGTGTGGGCACCGTGTCCCTCGGATCGCTGGTCACGATCACCGTCTTGCTCTCCACACGGGCCACGTCCCGCGGGTCGGTCCTGGCCAGCCAGCTGCGGGAGGAGACGGGTCAGTTCGTTGTTTGACAAAGATCATATTTTCTAATCTAATTACTGCTAGCAGTTTTTTTCTCTTCTTTGTCCACCTGAAGCGATACGGTTCGACCATATTTCTATGTAACTGGTTCCTGTACACGTGTCTGACTGAGACAACTGGACGCACTGGTTTGTCAGCATGTTGCCCTTTTGCTGCTCTGTTGCTTCTGAAAACAGCTGCTGGTGACTAGCTGTGTCACACAGTCTTCAACAACAACAGGACAGGACAATCTGCTGATTACATTCAGCTGAGACCCGAAAGAAGCAGACAAATCTCTCTTGCTGGATCAACAGAAAATCATTGGAGGCCAACACACTTCAAATAAATTCCGTAGCACCTTCCCTGTGTTCGACCTACCAGTTCTCATATTTTGTGAGCTTCTTAATCATCCCCTGCTCTTCCAGCTGGGTCAGGATGGCACAACTTTCCTCATCGGAGCCGTCGCAGATGTGCAGAGAGTCGGGCTGGCACAGATTCACGTTGGCCTCCACAAACTCCCTGACGGACGGGCTGAGTGCGCTGAGGTCCCCCTGCAGGATCCTGGGACCACTCTGGTTCGGGGACTTGAGCTCAGGCGGCATGGTGGCGGAGTCTGGAGAAAGAGCGACGGAGGAAGGAAAGGACGAGAGGAAGTCTACGGTATACAAATACACGGAGCAGAGGAAACAAGAGCGTAAGAAGAAGAGAGAAGATGCCAAGAGAGAGACGGGGGAATAAAAACAAAGTAGACAGCAGGAAGATTCAAGAGAGAGGCAAAGAAAGAATTATTGGAGAGTGAAGACAGGAGAAAGAAAATAAAAAAAAGAGAGGAGTTAAAAATCTGACCTTTCTCCAATGAGCTTAGAAAAGTTTTGAAAATCAACTGTCGCTTTGAATTTGCAAATAACAATGTCTCCATAAAACACAAGCAAAGCTGCATGCAGGTCTGCTGGTGATGCAACAGCAACCCCGTGCAGACCCCCATTACTCTGCAGTTCACCTCCCATCCCTCCTCCCATCAAAGAGCATCAGGTTACCTCGGTTGTTGGGAGCAGACGGCCTGTAGCTCGGCTGAGTCGGCTGTTTTAGCGGAGCTGAGAGCTGTTTGTTAACCGCTGTGGAGAGGGTTCCTTCTTTATATACTCTGGGATGTCCCACGAGGAGGAGGATAGGTGGGGGTGGGGTTGTTCATCCCGTGTGTTATTTACATGGACCTGTTGTTTCAGAAGAAAACTCACATCATGTTACAGTCCGGCGATGAATCATTAAACAGCAGCAGGACGTCATGTCGTCTTCATGTACCCAGTTCCCTTTGCACCTGACTGATATCTGAACACACACACAGAAACACACACATACACTCACAAGGGCGAGCATATCAGGCAGCATGGAGTCAGTGTGGTGGAGTCGTACTTCATCACAACCACATGATGTGTTCTCAGGTGTAAAAGAAAACTGATTTCCTTTAATTTAATTTCTTTTATCTTATCAAATCTGGTCAGATACCAGCAGCACTTATCTGAGCAGGAAGAACCTTCTGTATTCTCCCTGCAGTGACCATCATGGTGTGACAACCTCACACTACAGCTGCTGCTGAACTTTGACCCACATCACTAAGTGATGTAAGTTCAGGGTTTGACTTCATCCGGCTGGTTTATGACGTGGGCAGCGCCTTGGCTGGCCTCCTCCTTATTGGCTGAGAGCCGGGGGCTCGGCCTTGGGAGTATGTGTGTGTGTGTGTGCATTAACAGCATTAACAACATGTATTTACCTCATTGAAGTAAACAAAAGTGTCAAATGTATTTTCTTTGTAAGACATCAAATGTTTGTTGAAGTTTCGAAACGAATCATCAAAAAGCCTAAAAAATGTATTTATTGATCCAGAATAATTGTTTGTGCAGACCGGGCGGAGCTTTATGCATTACCATTTCAATGCAGCCGAATAATGTGTGTACAACTACAATATGTTCATCCCTTCTGCAGAGGCAACATCAGGAAACAGAACAGGGACCATCCAGGTAGTAAAACTTTCATCCTACAGCACCTTGTTTCTGTTCTGTTTCCTCATCATAGATGCAGAGGGAAGGAGAAGATTCTCCATGTCGCCTTCGCACTGATGCAGCAGGCAGCGGGAACACGACAGGTTCTTATTCAACACCGGACAGCAGAGAAAGAAAAGTACACAACGATGGTACTTGAAGTTACGTAACACCGTCAGCTCAGGTGTTTTATGAACAACAGCCTCCATAAAACAGAGGAAAGATCTTTAACCCACCAACTGAACCTTCAATGGTTCATGTTTTGCCTCCATTTCTACCATTGGATTGAACAACCTAAAGACAGCAGGGAGGTTAGTTGGGGGGGGAGTGGAGGGCCCCCGAAACCTGCTTCACAAAACCTCTAACAGCAAAGTAAAAGTAAAATAAGTTGGAATCCTCCTGGAATCTGAATTATGTGCAACCTAAAATGATAAAATATATATAACAGCAGCCCGACCCTGGACTCTAAACCGGTCTTTGTCCAATCCATCCACCCCCACCCCCCCCCCCCCCCACCCCCCAACCTGCCTCCTGAGAGCTCAGCATCATCAGCATCAGAGGACAACAGTTAACACAGACGCTGACGTGTGTCGGCAGGGTGAAAGAGTTGCTGTTTGTCAAGCCGACAGAAATGTTCTTTTTTTGTACGTTGGATACAGTCCAGCAGAGGTGCGAGTCATCAGGTCATCTGACTTCAGGACTTCAGACTCGAAATCTTAAAAGACTTGAAACAGGTCTTTGACTTCAACACCCTCGACTTCACTTGGAGTCCTCTGACTTTGACGGACTTGATGATCTCCTGAATGTTAATATAAAAGACATTAATATTAACGTTGGTTCATAAAGGCTACCAACGATCAATTAGAAGCAGCAGAGATCGGCCGATAAAGAAGATACAACACAGAATGAGTCGTCATAGTAGACAGGACGTCTGTCCAAATGACCTGTAAACAGAAGTAGAAGACGTCTCACTGAACCATCTGCCTGGACTTTGAGGACTTTCTGTATCAGATACATGACGTCCTTGTATGTTTGGATTCAACACCGGCTGAGATTTGATGCAGTCAGCGTCTCTGTGTTGTCGATAGGAAGCTCAGAGGAACTGGACAACTCAGAAGCTATCAGATAAAGTTCAAACGTAGAACAGACGTATAAGTCTGAACGTCTGGTTACTATGACAACTCTGGACCAAGGACAACGTTTCTCCTCTGACTTCATGAATGAAGCTCAGACAAACAGCTGTGAAATAAAAGAATCTTATTTATAGAACAACAGACTTACAACTCATTAGTAGTAAATGACATCATCAAGACTTGTGACCTGTAAATATCAGTTCGTGGTGTTCACGGGTGCATTTGACTGTCGTCTGTGTTGGTAATGAAACAAGAAATGTGCAAGTTAGTTTTTACATTTCTTTATAATGGAAGAAAACGAGATGCCAAATTTGGGATTTGTTTTTCTACATCTGTTTATCTAAAGCCTTTAATCTGCACGAGTTACAGGCTGGATAATAAAAACACGTCTCACTTCTGTGAAGTGTTATATTTCCCAGGTTTCCCTTCGTCAACACAGATTATTACTCTCAATTAAAATGATACATTTTGTCATTTTTAAAACGTAGTGGAGACTGAGCACATCCAACTATAACAGAGCTCAGTGAAGGCTGACTGATGAAGACGAGCGCGCCAACATCACCTGTGTTTGATTAGAGCGCCATCGTGTGTCCCTTTGATATACTGCAACTGGGGGGTGGGGATGGGGGGTACATTTGCAAGCCATATCCCCAAAGATGAGACATGGTGCCCCTGCAGTTCCCCACGATTAGTTTCTTCTGACACTAACCCTGATTAGAGATTTATAAAAAAGTTCAGGTGTATGCTCACCGACTGTGTCTGGCTGCGAAGAGATAGATAGAGGGACACCTGGCTGCGAGGGTGGAGTTAATATTTAAATGCTTGAGGAGGTGAATGTAGCCCCCCCCTCCGGCCACCGTGTAGCACTATCCATGCATTGCTCCTTATGTATAGCCTTTTGCAGTAAGCAGTCCGATGAGCGGGTGACCCTCCAGTGGCTCCATCCAACTGTCACCACGGTAACACATGCAGGACAGCAAGAAGGAAGTATGCTATCCAAGGAACTTCGTCTCCATGACGACAGTAAACAGGTCTCTCAGTGTGACTTACACAGGTGAAACATTAGCTGGACAGGCACAAAGAAGCCGCACATTCTCACACACATCGTGACGAACACACACACACGCTGGTCAGGACAGATGGCGGATTCACAGCGAACATCTGAACCCGTCAACTTTGTGCATCAGGATGAAATCTGGTAAACGTTCTTCATTCCTGTTTGTTACTTGGGTTTCATTTCAATCACAGTTCATGGAAATGTAGAAACATTTGAAATGTTTAACTGACTTGTAACAACAAACAAATGGATGAGACGTTTTCTTTAATGTCACAACTTGATGTATTTATGATAAGAAGTTACCAGTTTTAACTAACGAGATATGTTTGTTTTTTGGTATTGATGATAAAAAGATTAAGTGATGTCCTCCACACATAAAAATGGAATGATTTAATTCAATTATAAGAGAAAAATATTGTTATAGCATGAAGACAATGTCTTTAAAGTGATACAATGTTCTACAATGTCTTTATGTTGAATCCTGTAATCAGTTTGAACTGAAACACTGCAGCTCCTCCAAGTCTCGCAGGAAGCACAACTGTAGATCCAAAAGGAGAATAAAGGAAGAGTTGAACAAGCTTTTAGTAAATGTGGATGTTGTTCAACGTTATTAGCTGCGGGCTACAGAAGCAGGCTTGGTACCGAAAGGTTTCCTGGACCAGCAGGAAAGGCTCTGGGAGGTGTGAATGAAAGAACAGCACTTTCCCCTCCTTCAGCATTCACAACTGAAGTGACCTTGAGAACGGCACCTGACCCCCAGCTGCTCCCTGGCGCCGCTAACAGCCTCACTGTGTGTTAGCATGTGCACTGACTCTGGATGGGTCGAGTAAAGAGAATATGACTTCTTTTAGTGTTTAATAAAGTGTTTGAAAATTCAAATACAAAACAAGAAATAGAAATAAGGGGAAATAATGAAATTGTGTGTGTGTGTGTGTGTGTGTGTGTGCGTGCGTGTGTGTGCGTGTGTGTGTGTGTGTGTGTGTGTGTGTGTGTGTGCGTGTAGGAAAGCACACGTAAAAGCTGAGAAGGGTTCGGCTGACGTCTGGCCCAGCAAGTGGGGTTGCCTTACCGAGGCGTACAAGGAGGTACACTACACAACACACACACACACACACACACACACACACACACACACACACACACACACACACACACACACACACACACACACACACACACACACACACAGCAGTCTCATAATACAGATAGCAAATATTGGTTAATTAAAAAAGAAACTTC
>CAAKHC010000284.1:5501-19586 GCA_901007825.1 Macroramphosus scolopax
GGGTGATCCATCCTATTATCCTCCCTTCCAGTCCCAATTCAAGTCCTCAAGGAGCTCAGGGGTCGTATGTCTTATTATAACCTGCGGCCTCTCCTGCATGCAGTATTCTGCAAGCGGCTCCAGACTCCGAACTGCCGGGCACCTCCGACATCTGCAGCGAGCTCTTCTTCCTCCTCCTCCAGCCGAACAGGCCTGAACAGCAACAGGTCGCGACCCGAAACCCGGTAAACTTACTCACCAGTCCGCGGCTACTCTGACAACTCTGAGTACATTCGTATTGAGATGCTGTCAGGGTGAAACCCCCTCCGACTTCCTGATAATCTTCCCCCCATCTGCAGATGTACTATGAGTTTACCTCTGATAACGCTGCCAGAAGAGCGATCAATACCTGACAAATCCATTGGATCAATAATCCCGGAGATGAGGGGAAGCGGTGCTGCAGAGAGCGTCGGGAAGTCCTGGTTCAGGACGGGCGCACTTCAACACAACTTCAATGTCACAGACTTTCTTCTAATTTCACATCAGACCTTGATGTTTCCTTCCACGTTATCTGTGTCGGCCAGTTAATAACAACTTTTTCCGATATAATTAATCCCTGAAATCAAAGCAACGCGCCCTTTTCCACCTCTGATTTTACAGCACATTAAATGCCAGACGTGCATTTTTTTTTTAAAAATCCTTCCACCAACTTTTGCGACCAAAGTAAATCTGATGACGACGGTTCAGTAAACTACTTCAAGAAGTCTTTTGTTGCTTCTCGCCCAATAGATCAAATTGTGATTAATAACAGCGCCTGATGGTGCATTACTCATTAGCTCTCAGGTGGAGCTGTTGCTGCTGTCGCCCGCACGGGCCTGCAGGCAGAAATTATGTGTGTCATTACCCACAATGTCTCTGGTGGAGCTGCCGAAATTCAATCATCCACGCTTTACATGTCTGTTACAGTTAAACAGGATCTCTGAGCTCCGAACACTTTTCCTGAAACCCCATCATACCTTTTTAATAAGCCGGTGCATGAGTGTGATCATCCCTCAGCCTGAGGGTGCAGACTTTAATTCCAATTACTACCTTTACTACTACTACAAAAAAAAAAGGGACTTATTTTGGGGATTTTTTATATTAGACGTGTCCAAAACAGGACTGGAATTTTCAAACTTCATGCTCAGTGTGTCCATCTTTGTTGGACTGTTAACCCTTTCTATCTCCTAGTAGCAGAGGGGGTCGAAGGGGGTCGAGGAGTTGTGTAGTTTAATATCTACCTGACCCATTGATCCCTTTTGCTGTCTGAGTTGTGTAAGTAACAATCCATGGCTTTGACCGAGCCTCTGGAATATCAGTCGCCTAACTGGGCAGCGTATTGATAAATCCATGCTGCTGTCCGCGGTGCTGAAGTAGCAGCCTGCTTTGCAATTGTGCTTTTTTTTCTTTCAGTCAGGCACTTCTGTGAGTTTCCTCTAAACTACAGGGTCTTTTTGTTTGGCCAAGGACCCCCAAACTGACGGAGAGCTGGAGCAGGGACCCCCGACTATATATATTGTATATCATTGTGTTTTATATTAAACTGGGCCTAGTGCCGTGGATAAACATGGCTACCCTGTTATTGTTCATTCAATAATAAGCTATTCAAATAATACAGATTGATATTAATGTGTATTTAAAGACATTTAAATTTATGGAGAAAAAAATTTAAGATTAATAAAATATATAAAAATTATCGCGAACCTCCTGCAGTACCTCCACAGAACCCCTAGGGGGGCGCGGACTCCCTGTTGAAGACTCGCTCTAAACGATACGCTGTAAATACTCAACTCTACATTAAATTGTAGCCTATATAATCTATAGAGTCGTGTAACCTTCATGATGAAAAGCAACGCGAGGATAATGGAGAGCTGCCTGCAGGATTCATGTACACATACTTATAGTGCACGTAATTCTTCTATCATCATCAGTGCCGCTGTAAATACGGAGAGGTTTCACTACATCCACAAGACAAGTCAGCCTGAATAACAGCAGTTATATTTAAAGGGATGATCACTATTATAGTACCGATCTCTTTCTCACCTGTAGAGCAGAGAAACAGCAGACGGAGCTCAGCGGCATCTAAAAGGAAGCTTCAGAAAAACATCTTCTTCTCCAAATCAACCTTGAAACCCTCTTTTATTCCGCAGTTATCACTTTCAAATGACGCGAATCTTTGTGCCGCCGAACGAACTATACCAGGCTACAATGTTTTCTTTCTACTGTGAACGGCTGTGTGTTCTTCAAGGAATTCACATTATCAGAAAATCCAACAGGGTCACGGGCGGGTCGTGCAGCTTATCTTACAATGGGCCCGCTTGTAGTGGATCGACAGAAACATGAGAACCCCGGCCCGAACACACTCCGCTGCGTGAATCTTAGAGGTGTATTCACGCCCACTTACACTTCGAAAGACAGTTTAATTAAAAAAAAAAAAGGCAGTTGGAGTAGCGAGAGGAGGAAGAAGAAAGAAAGACGTCTTGAAACAACAACGTCCTTTGAGGGCTGTCGATGGGTGTCCACATTGGTCCGGCCCCCCTTGTTACGCTCCTGTCAGAAAATATAAGGAGGTTCCTAAACCAAAACCAATGAGACAGTTTATATATTATTATATATAACCGATGACTTCTAAAGTTCTACTCATGTTTGTTTTAATTTACTGAAAAGGGATGTAAACTGAAAACTATCATCCAGACTGGCTCGTCTGGACGTCCATTCCTTGATACACAGCGTCTCCCATTGTCATCCGGGAGGATGAGACGCTGTCCGACTCCGTGGGAACGTTTACTCACTGCCCTCTGCTGTCGGGAAAGCAGAACTGCCGTCCTCTCAGAAACACATATTTTGGAATCAGCCTGGGTTCCTTCAAGCAGCTTTGGCACCGGGGATCACGTCCGCGGCTGCGCATGCAAATCATCCCGGTGCAAAAAGAGCTTTAGTTGAACAGAGCTCGGTCATTTGTTGTAATCTACAAGGCTGAGCTGATCCTCTGCATGCACTCACACGCACCTCTCGCAGATAAGGCCATGAATTAATATTGTTAAAGTTGGAGGATTTAAAATAAATAGCAGCAAAAGGAATCCAATACACCGGCGAATGAAAGCATCCATGTAACATCTGTGAGCACGTATAACACTTGAATAACTAAATATTCTCCTTTGTGCGGCTCCCCTGTGTCTGCGAACAGTGATCAAGGACATCTTTTATAATCTTTGAAAATGGAGCGAGGATCCCAGATATTGTGCATCAGCTAAGCCAGGGAGCGGTGACTGAATGCCAAACGGGAACAGGAGGTGCACACACTCTTCACGCTGCGATAAACTGTTCAGTTAAGAAGAAAAACTGTTATGTTGAGCAAAAAGAAAAAACACACAAAACAAGAAATGATGGTAAACAGAGTGCATTTACACGGCGACTTACTCACCTTAAGTGCTTTGCAATGTCGCCTCTCATACACGTTCAGTCACTCGAGGTGCCAGCCAGCTCATCGGGAGCAATTAGGGCTCTGCTCAAGGACACTTTGACCTCGTCTCTGGAGGAGGGAGCCGGTGACCTTTTCGATTACTGGCCGGCCGGCCTCCTGAGCCATTCCGCCCCCTGACGGAATGAGCACACTGCACCGCGCGGTTCCCCGGCCTGTCCTCCTGTTACAGGTCATAACAGTCAATGAAATCAGCCGTCAATCCGAACATACCGCACTGCATCTGTTGCCTTGATTGACAGGAAGCCGCTGAAATTTTAAAAACCTGAGTCGAAGGAGTCCAGCAGTACTAACAGTAATTGAGTATCGGGGGTGGGGGGGTGGGTGGGTAGTAGCCTGTGGACATACGCTGATGGGGATAGATAGGTTAATTAAAAAGAACTGGCCAGGTTTTTGCTGTCTTTATGAATTAATGTCAAAGTGGATCTCCATGGAAACGGACCAAGGTGTCACTCAAATGACCAAAGTATCCTCAGCGCGTGAATTATTGACAAAGAATCCCATTTCAACTCGGAATACTAAAACAGTATTCATCGGATGGAGCTCATTAATTAACCCCAAGGACAGACATATACAGTGAGGCTGTGCAGCGTAGTGAGGACACTGTTGTCAGCCGCTGATTATGTACTCTGAAACTAAATATAAATGTACAAAAAACTGCAAGAGCAAGCACAAAAATGTCTTCATTCTTTATTTATTGAACCCCAAATCCCCACAACAATCCATTCATGTATATTCATAATATTCAGAGGTGACTGCGCTCATCCGCCCCTTCCACTGACGGCAGGTCACACCAGGATACAACCTGAATATAACATTACGGAGAGGTGAGTTGTCATGAATACAGAGAAAGGGTGTATATAATTGATCAGCATTAATAGTTAACCAGTCAACCGGTCACATACATGTAAACCTTTCGATATTATATAAGAAACATGACATCATGACAAAATGCATAACACAACAATCATCATTTCATGGAGAGAAATATAAAATAGAAATTAATTAAGCAACTAATGCTGATTAAAAAGAATAATGATCAAAGAAAATAAAAGGATTAGTCCGTTTCTTCATATCCGCCCTCATGTCACGGCGTGTTGGAAACTCTCTGCGAGTGGCGGCCTGTTGCAGCAGCTCCTGCTCACCGTTGAGCTATTTCCTATGTAAAGTTATGCTGTAATGCTGTAGATTTCCCCGTTGTGTGGACGAACAAAGGATGATCTTATCTTATCTTAGATTCTATTGAGTTTACTGGCCAGAGACGTTTACAATGTACAATTGGTTCCATTTACCACATTTCAAGTTTGGCTTTTGAGCTGTCAAAAAAACATCCTGAAACTACATTTTGATCAAAAATCGAAAGAGTTGCAAAGATCATGGTCAAAAGGTAGGAAAAATCACAAGTAATCTGCTTCACCCAAAAAGCGCCTCTGATGAGTTTCTTTCATTTTTGCCTTTTCTTGTAGACTTGTACAGCTTCGCTTTCCCTCTTCTTCTTCTCCTATTAATTCATCAAAAGATTCTCTTCTCTGCAGCAGTGAAAACTTGTCTTGTACATCCATAATCATAAAGGATGTGCTTTCCCCATTGAAAGGGCATATATACGCTTTTTATGAAGTATACTGAATTTGATCACAATTTTGAAGAGGCAGAGGAGGGAGAGTTATATAATTTATTTACTGGAAGAATAATGGAATCAAAGGAGGGTGAAAACCCTCCCTTACATTTATGAATTATACATTCTGTGGTAATAATAAAAGGGGTACTTAGAGTATTATGTGCTGTATGTATGATGCATGTTTACGAAGGGATTTATGTGCATTCAAGATTATACATCCATTGTTTGATTGTGTTAATAAATTATTGTTGAGCATTAGGTTTATATCGAATGTGTACAAGGCCAGATTATCTTGACAAAAAATGTGATTATATGAAGTAAATTCATCATAATGTCTCTTCATAGGTCTTATTTAGGGAAACGGAGGCCTTTTTCAAATTTAAAGAAAGGCTGCATTTAATGAATGAACAATAAGAACACGGTTATTAAGCAAAACAAGATAACTTCAGGTTTAATGGGATTAAAGTCTTTTCACAATGCATTATTCTGTCACGTCCTCTGTTGTTAAATGTACAAAACCTCCGATGAGTGAATCGCATTTCCTCTATAGTTTTGGTACTCTGTGCTTTCCGTAGTACAGTATAAAAGCATCTCAAACCGGAAGTTCCGCCCCTTTTCATCCCCTCTGCGGCACTCCGAGTGAGTTTTACATTCTCACTCAAACAAAATCATCATCCATCCTCTTTAAAAACAATAATTGCACCCTCATTTTGACCGATTTATAATACAATTGTTCATTAGCTAAAATATGTGCTCATAATTTGTTATTCAACTGTTTGTTATGCTATGTTATAACCGATGAACTTACTCCCATCTTCCTGTTCTCTTCCACAGCGCTCAGTCCGCTGACCCGGCAGCATGGTAAGGATCTACTCTGTCTTTAAATGACATTAATAGTTGTGTCCGCAGTCCTGGTCGTGCGTTCTGTTGTGCATGACCGTAAAAATAAAACTTGAACCGTATTTGTTCGTATTTACAAGGTAGACGAGAGGTTGTACGCTGGCTAGCAGAAGTTGTTAGCATTAGCACAGTGCCACACTCGAGCCAACTAGCTAGTCTGGTTCAAATGGCTAACATGATTCAAGCAGTTAGTCCTGTCAACTAGCCAAAACTGCTAAGTTTTGTAGATGACTATAGCTAAATTAACATTTGAGACGACAATATCAGTTGTGCAGACTGCTTTAAGTTCCCTTCACCCCTGATTAATTGTCGTTATTGGCGTATTATTGCTGTAAGCAAGACGTCCAAACATCTCAGGCTGCTGTGCCCGTGATGCATTTCACAAGCTTGCAAGAATAACGATGGACCAAGTGCTGAGTTTCGGCTTCTAACAGAACCCCAGTTCCACCGGTCCACTAACATTAGATTTAGTATTGTTTTCAAACTACAGTAAATGTTATGTCTCAAACTAACCTTTTTTTCCCCTTGTGCATGATACAGCCTCGCAAAATCGAAGAAATCAAAGATTTCCTGCTGACAGCAAGGAGGAAGGATGCCAAGTGTAAGTACTCACTCACCTTCGTGGATTGAGATCCAGGAGCATCTTATCAAATTAAATCCAGCTAGGTATCTACTGAATACCTGAGAACCACGTACATAGTCGTATTACTTTGCCTTCAACATTTACATGTAATGTAAGACTAATGTGACTAAAACTATTTCTTAGTGGCAGGTTTGAATGTTTACATTCAACCTGGAAGTGAGGTGGGATTCATGACATGATTCATCAGAATTTAAGGGCTGTTTGAAAGTGCACATTATGAGCAGGGGTTTCTTACTAGTGACACCAGAACAATCATTACTATCAAAGCCACACACCCAAGTTAATGTTAGAATTTAACTAACTGCTGGTGTCATCTTCAAAATTGGTCTTATGCAAAGATATGATTTATTTACACAAATCATGAAGTTTTGGAGGTTCCTGTCTAGAATGGATGATTGTGGTTAGCAAGATGTCCAAACATCTCAGGCTACTGTGCCCGTGATGCATTTCACAAGCTTGCAAGAATAATGATGGACCAAGTGCTGAGTTTCGATTTCTGACAGAAACCCCAGTTCCACCGGTTCAATGACATTAGTTGGATGATCTTCAATACATGTTAATTTATATGAAGTACATTTAGCCTTGCGATGTTTACACTTAAGCTGGTTTGTTTTTCCTTCACTTGAGGTTCTCCTACTGATCTGTCACTAAAACAAGTTAAGGGATTGAATTTGAACAAAGCCTTGTTTCTCTCTCCAGCCGTAAAGATCAAGAAGAACAAGGACAATGTTAAGTTCAAGGTGCGCTGCAGCAGATACCTGTACACCCTCGTCATCACAGACAAGGAAAAGGCTGAGAAGCTCAAGCAGTCCCTTCCCCCAGGTCAGTATTAAGTTTTCCACTGCAGGAGCTCAAGACACTTCAATAGATTGTCTGAACATTCAGAACGGTCTCCGTTTTATTGTCCATGTGCAACTAGGCATCAGCTTTAGTCACGATATTAATTATTTGCTCGCCAAAACACTAATGTAAGAGCAGACGGACAAAATATAAACTTTTGTTTTGGCTCACTCTTGCAATCACACTGTGATAGAAACTGACAGCCCCAAAAAAATCAGGATCGCAACCATAACAGCAAATTTTCTGGCACTGGTCAGAGTAGACGAGAGGTTGGCTAGCATACGTTGTTAGCATTGGCACAGTGCCACACTGAGCCGGCTAGCTAGTCTGGTTCAAATGGCTGACATGATTCCAGCACTTCTGTCAATTAACCATTATGTTATGTTTTGTAGATGACTATAGCTAACTTAACACTTAAGACTACAATATCAGTTGTGCAGACTGCTTTAAGTTTGCTTCATCCCTGATTGTCTGTTTAATGTAATATTGCCTTAAGCAAGATGTCCAAACATCTCAGGCTGCTGTGCCCGTGATGCATTTCACAAGCTTGCAAGAATAACGATGGACCAAGTGCTGAGTTTCGATTTCTAACAGAAACCCCAGTTCCACCGGTTCAATAACATTAGTTTTAGTACATTTTCAAACTACAGTAAATGTTGATTTGTCCCTGTGCAACAACTATTCTCAAGCTCTAGTCACGATGTAAATTCTATGCTCACCAAAACGCTAAAGTAAAACAAGCAGCAGAGCAAAATGGATCCAATTTTTTTTTTTTGGGCTCACTCTTGCAATTACGTCATAAAAACTGACAGTCCCAAACAATCAGGATCGCAACCATAAAAGCAATTTTTCAGGGCCACTTGGAAGTAAACGCCCCAGCCTGCACTTCTTCCCAGAAAACAAACCTTGAAAACCGGTCAACAGGTTTTCTTCGGCGTACAACAACCCTTTATCTAGAATTCTGCCTCTGGCATTTACAGTCTTGGTTGTGTGGGTGGTTAATGTTCTCTTCTAGTAGCCTGTCTGCAGGAATGTTCTGCAAAAAGAGCCAATGCGATAATAATAGAAAGAAACCAGCTTCAGACTAAACAATCTTAATGGTGCATAAATGGGTATTAGATGTGTTTTATGATGGAGGAAGATGATTCTGCCTGTTTCCATAGAAATGTAGCTGATGCATTTTGGTTAGACTATTGAAAATGTAATAAACAGTCTATCGGGGTAGCTAATAATAGGTGTTAATAGCAATTAACAACTTAGATGCAGACGTCAGACAGGGAGTTCATCATGCCGGGGCAGCTGTCTTGTACAATTAGATAAAACGAAGTAGACAAATACCAATTGTTGTACAGCCTAATGACTCAACTTGGTCTCCTGATAGATCCACTTAATGGATGCTTACATTAAAGTTCACCGCAGTTTGGATTGTGTAAATTTGAAACCCTTAGCAAAGGG
The DNA here is from genome assembly GCA_901007825.1 of Macroramphosus scolopax. NCBI lineage: Eukaryota > Metazoa > Chordata > Actinopteri > Syngnathiformes > Centriscidae > Macroramphosus > Macroramphosus scolopax. Next base: position 14,457 of record CAAKHC010000284.1, read on the forward strand.
ATTAAAATGAGTACTTACATCATTTATGTGCATCTAGTTCAAACATTCTCAGAAGATTGTTGACTTAGTTCTCGTCCAGTCCAGAATCAATGTCGTCTTTGGATGTTCTCCGAGCTTAGGCAATACATATTCTTATTACTATAGATGAGTCTGTGTCCTTTCTTATGTCTCCCTGTGAATATTTTCTAACGACTTGTATCTGTCTTCACAGGTCTGGCTGTCAAGGAGCTGAAGTAAAACCACAATGTACAGATAATTGTAATAAAAATTTGAAAAAAAACAAGTTATTCTTCAGTTGTTTTGTGTTCCACAATTCATGATGCAAACGTGAACAACCAACAAACGTGGTGTGCAGCTAGATTATCACAGAATGTGTTTTCATATTTTTCCACAAGATGTCAGACTTGAGCTATAATCTGATGTAACAACTGGCTCTCGGTTCCAAACATGGTTAAATAAATGTTATGTACCTGCATAGGTCTGAATTTAAGTATTTAAATTAAAATCTCATTTGTATTTATTAGCTGTTGTGGTTGATTATATATGTCTAAAATATGAACTCATCAAGCAGATTACCTAAACTGCTGTACACAATACAAGATAAGAACCTGTCAGGGTTTTAGATGTGTTGAAATTCATACAAACGGCCTCCCTAAAGCCTATTCAAACACGATAGTGGTTCCATGTGTGCTCTAGGTTGCTTATAATAAAACCAGCAGTGATCCAAAACAGGTTTAATATCATCTAAAGTTTATGAAGACGTAAAGAGCTCAACACAAGGATCCTGTAGATGAGATGTTGTAACGATCCCCGCTAACCACCAGGTGGCAGTGCCGTCACTTTTTTCCGCAGAGACTGTTAAACATTGTCTTATGCAAATGATCCAACAACATCGAGCTCTTCCCACCCGCCTCAGACATCCCAATGCCTTGGGAGCGATATTTCTGGATTCATTGGAGGGGCGTCTTTGCGCGCTCCTGTGTCCCCTCATGCCCCGTGCTTACTAGTGCGCGTCCCCGAGTTTGGAGCCGTCGGTTTGGCCGCTGTGGGTTCCGCGCTCGCGGAGACATGAGAACTCTAATTCCTTAAGAAAAAGAAATCGGATCTTACTTTGCACTACATTTATTATTGTTCCTGGACGTCCCGCGCGGTTTGGCTCACATGTGACCGAGAGCGCGTTTCCTCCTCCGAGCATGCTCCTATCAGTGCCTTTGTTTGATATGAGACGGGACTGAGAGCAAACTGCCCGCGGTACCGACGACAGGCGGATTCGGGCTGTAGCCTAACTTTTGATCTCGGGGCAGGGATGTCTTCGGCTCGGGTGGATTACATTGCGCCCTGGTGGACTTATTGGCTTCACAATTTCCCTCATATCAACCTGAGGTTCGAGCCCATTGACAACAGCTTCCAGCCCGAGGAGGAGAACTACCAGCAGGTCAGTGGAGGAAGATGGGACAAGCTTATAAAGTAAAACTGGGACACAGCATGCTTGTAAATGTGTGCAAATCTCCCTTTAATTGATTTGACAATTAGTGTTGCACTCACTGGGCACCATAAGATTATGTTCATCATCATTACACTTCTGCTTTTAGACTCATAGTTAATTTTGCATTAATTATAGCAAACGTGGCCCCATTTGGGAGCCACATCCACTTCTATCTGAGCCAGACATGCCAGGGGATCTTTTTAAAAACGTTGCAATGTCAGTGGTCCTTCTAAAAGACAATTATATTTGTAAAGCACCTTTCAACAAATGGGCAAAGAGCTTAAAACAAAAGGGCTATTACACCACAAAAGGTGAATTCAGCCTTCAATTTGACTTGTCCATGTATTCTTAAGCGGAACAAAACGCTTTATGTCTGTCAGTGAGTCCGAGGGAGATCCGGATGCAGACTTGTGAGTAAATGTTGTGTTCCACCCATGGGAGTCCCAGTGGTTCCCATCCGACTCCAGAGGCTGTGACAGGGGGGGGTTCACACAGCCTGAGAGTGGGAGGGATCAACTGTTGGATGACTGACTAATGACCCGCAAGTGAACACATGTCAGGTACCATGAATGTTTTATCGGCTCCCTGTTTAATTATTCAAGGGTACAGCTTAGCTTCTGTCAGTGGACGCAGTGACATCACGCTGGGAATAAGTTGCATTAAAGTTCATTGCTGCAGCATCAGAGGCGCAGAGGTTTGCAGCATGAAGGGCAGGGGACATTCACAGACCCCAGCAAATGACTGTTTGTTCCAGTGTGCTCATGAGTCCACGTGTTCCCCTCATGGATGTACAATAAGAGCTGAATACAGGAAGTGTGCATGGCACCACAATTGTGTAATTACAACTATGGCGTCAATCACTTGAGGAACAAAGGCCCAGACAAGATGTTTCCCCCCATAGACGAACATTGTGAAAGAGTTGCCTGTGAATCAACTTCTATTTGTTACCAAAGTTGTTATTCAATTATTATTAATTGAATAATGAATTCCTAAAAGTTGTAAAATTCACCTAATGGTCAAATCCAGTTATTTTCCTCGGCATAGGCATGTAATTGAGCCTGGAGGCGGGGCTAAAGGATATCCTAGTGCGCTTGCTCTATGGGCTTCACAAATATGAAAGATTATACATGAAAGTCAAAACATTTTTGGTTCTTGCACCACTGAGCAACTTCCATAGGAATGACTGGACCTCCGCCTGTCATGCTGTACCCAGTTCTGTTCAATCTGCCACCAGTTTTCGTCTCTCGGGTGGAGCTGAAACATCTGATAATCACAATCGGAGCCTGTCGGCGGCAAAATTAAGCACCGTCAATTGTGGGATTTGACAACCCCTCTCGCTACGTCGCAGACGTTGTGGTTACCAGCTATAAACAAGAACTCAAAATACCCTTTAAGCATAGGCATGGGCGTTTTTCTTTTTTACTAGTCCTGTAACGTTATCCACCACTCACAGTTGAGCTGCCTGCTCCACCAGTAGACACTGAACTGTATATGTGTTGTGCTACAACATGCCTCCTCATATCAGTTTAATCTCTTTGTATATTTACAATATTATCTTTCTTTCCGGTGCCTTCATCTACGACACAATAGCAGCTTAAGGCACTCAGACACTCAGTTATTCAGCTCTATCTTGTATCTCCTCACCGACACGTATCAACTGAGAGCGCAGCAGAATCTGGTTTGGTGTTTGCTGAAGACAGAAAGCAAAGCGAGGGAGAAAATTGTACTTTTACTGCCGCCGGTTTTCCATTCTTGGTGTTGCAGTGGCAGGGGGGGGACTCCGGGTCACGGGGTGTGTGAGGGGAGGGCGGTGAGCCTCAGCGGGAAAGCAGCGTCTCCCTCTGGGAAGACTGTCAACCACAAGCAGTGTGTCTCTGCCATGGGGTGGGAAATCCCCGTCACCGCCGCCGTCAACCTCTCTTGATCTCTGTGACTTTTTGGTTTCTCTGCCTCCCTCGCTGCCTTGAGCCTCAAACAACTGTGCCCCCGCGCTCTCTTTTCTTTGAGACTGTTCTTCTTTCAAGTCAAATGACAAGATAGGTCAAAAGAAAGGCAAGTGCTCCTTTAATTAGGGATGAGTTTCCCGTCCACTGAGAGCAGCTCCATTTGCATCTCAGTACACGTCTGATGATACGATGTTAAAAAGACATCGTGGGACGGGAATCAGCCTCGTCATGACGGGCTACGATGCAAAGACAACAGTGTAAGTGTTCCCACGTCCCTTCTGTTGAATGCAATACTTCTACTGGAAGTTGCGAGAGATGTGATCATGATGCACTTTAGCAGTAAGATGATATGATGCTCTGCTTCATGTGAGCAGTGCTGTGCTCTTGTTGATAGACTCCGACCGTGCAGAGGAAGTGAGCCGTGGCGAAGCATTGTGATGCTCCCTCCCTTTTATGCTGAAAGCTGCAGGTGGAGTCGCTCGCTCTCCCCAAAGTGACTCCACGTGCGTCTCTGGATGTAGGTCAATGTGGAGTCTTCCTCTGGCGTCAACGTTTCCCTATCTGTGTTACGAAGCCCTAACGTGCTCCACACCGTGTGCTCTGAGGACATTCGGCGGCGCGTCTGTCAACTTCTTGGAGGAAACGATGGGGAAAGACTGCAGAGGCTTTGGAGGGGGGGGGGTGCTTGTTTTGTTGCAGCGAGGGAGCAGGGGTCACCTCACTCACTTAGAGAAAGAGGTGCAGGGGGAGAGGAAAGGGAACAAACGCACGCAATGTGGAAGTAACAACAAGGGCAGTTAGTCGGTGCCAAAAATAAAGCATGTGCGCGTGATACTGAGTTGTAGCCAGGATGTGAGCTGCAGGCGGAGCCGGGCTGCTCCGAGCTGCCCTGAAAACATCACAGAGAGCATGCTACATGTTTGTATCCTCAACGTAGTGATGGCGAGGATCAATTAGAATATTATTGATGAATGATGCGTGCATGAGGGCGATTCATCAGTTGTTCATCAGTACCAGAAAGTTGAAAACTTTCCTTTCTCAGACTCGAACTCTTTGTGTTCTGGTGGTCGTATCAATGAGAGCTCAATAAGTAGAAAGTGCCCAGCTGTCTGTTTGAATGGCGAGTGGTCGTAAATGATCTAAACTCTCCGTTTAAAGGAACTTCTTTACTGTTTTATAGTTCTTCAGGTTTTCTCTTGCAGAGACCAGAACTAGTAAACATTCCCTGATACCGTTATGGACTCTGTTTATTCCCTTATTTTCTGAAGTGAAGCATCGCTCCGATCCTCTTCTTTCTTCCTCTCCGCCAGGCCTCCTTTCTTGTTGCGAGTTCCCCGCGGCGTAGACGCACGAGTTTGACGTGATTGTTTCATGCAACTGTCAGAAAACAACATGCCAACTTTGATCAGAAGGACTCTGCGTGCGCTCTGAGGCACACGGGTCCAACGGATCAGGTCCTTTAAATGGACGGTTCCACTCCCGTCCCTGAGGGCCGACGTCATTTCATTTAATTGAGTTTAAGGAGAAACGTTTCGAAATGTCTTGTAAGTGATATCGTAATTGGCTAGTTGCAGCGGTCGGAGGACGGTGCTGGTGAATTCCTGCGTAGGCGTCGGGCCTTTTGACGGTGATGGAATGTAATGGATTGTGATCTTTCCCAGTGTGTGTGTGTGTGTGTGTGTGTGTGTGTGTGGGGGG